>CATIWR010124250.1:0-36801 GCA_949677035.1 Omphalea diandra | reverse complement strand
TATATATATATATATATATGATTATTTGTTAGTTGAGCCTTAACGTGTGGACCATCACGATAATAAAATTACATTACTTATTGTCATGCATCATAATTCATTGAGTATTGCATTAGAGTCGTGCATTGATATTTGTGAAATAAGTGACCTGCATCTGATTATCTGATAGTGCGTTTACGATCTGAGCCTTTGGTGATATGGACTATCATCACCTTGAAGTACTATACTGAAATGAATGGTTTGAAATGTTTTACTGATTTAATTACATTAAATATTGAATTGAAACCTCTATTAGTTAAATTAGTTTTAAATTATTTATAACATTAACATGTTGGAAAATACAAAAATATATTATGAAATTATTTGAGCAATTGTTTGTTTCAATTTCATTGTGTGTTATAATTATCATTCTCTGAGCTTTAGCTCAATCCACACCTACTCTATCTTTTTTTTCAGATCATTAGACATCTGTAGCTAGTCCAAGTTTTAGTTTGCTCATTGGAGGATCTAATTATTTATTTCTCATATATGCTTGGTATGTTCGAGCTCTATTTTTTCAGACTTAATTTCTATTGTAATCATATGGATAATTTTATTTGATTATATTTGATATAATCAAATAGCTGGTCCAAACTTCAGTTTGCTTTCATTAGAGGATCTAGCTATTTATTTCTCATATCTGTTTGGTATGCCCGAACTCTAGTTTTATCGGTCTTAATTTCTATCATAATCATCTGGATAATTTAATTTGATTCTATTTGGTAAAGACTTCGCAGTTTTCATTTGAGATTCTTTTGATTCATTATTACTTACTTAAATTTGTTATTGTTTAAGTTAATGATAATTGAATATTTCTTTCTTTCATTAGAAATATATTCTCTGTTTAGGCTTGCATAATGTAATATTAATTTATGCATCGGTCATGATTCTGAATTAGATCATGACAGTTAAATTGTGTCATATTTTAATGAAATGTGTAAAATTCAAAAGATTTTAAGAAAAAAAGAATTTATTGTGTAATTCCAAATGAAAAATTATAAATAATTTTTTTACTTCTAAGCTATTAGAAATTTTTTGATAAATTTATTTTGAAATTCTAATATTTGATTAATTATTCTACGGTGACACATTCATTATTATATTGTAATATCAATATATAACTTTTTAAATTATGTATATATAATTTATTAATATTTGTGATAATTTATATATTATTTTCTTAAATAATTGCATCAAACTCTATTTGTTTGACAAAAAATAACTTGTCTGAGAAAAATAATTTTTGAGTGACATAATTTTTGGTATTTGAAATACACTAAAAAAATATTAATTAGTCTTTGATTTATAAAATTATAACAAAATTTAGACTATAAATATTTTATATCTATACTATTTATTATTTAATATAACAAAATACATAAAAAATGAAAATTTTTATGAGTTCCACTTATTTTCAATGATCACCACCTTTCAATGATGATCGATAATAGGTGTTGATAGTGAAAGATAATCAATGATCATAAATATATATATTTATATGATTTATTTTTTATTTGGATGAGTTTGTCAAAATTTGAAAAATGACTTTTCATTTTCATAACAAGAAGTCATTTTTTTGAAAAATAATTTAGTGCTTCTTTTGACAAGGAAAATATTTTCTGTTCATTAATTGTTTTGGATGGACCGAACATCGAAAATGCAAAACGCAAAACAAACATACCCTAATTGCATGAATTTTCTTTGTCATATACGTAATAAATGATGTCATAATCAATGATGTCATATACATAACCAATGATGTCATCCAGTAATATTAATGAAATTTTGCCTAAATACTTTAAAATATACTAATTATAGTATTGTAATGTAATAACATTAGTTTTTCACCTACAAATTATAGAATTATACAGGATTAGAAACTCTTACCTAAAATGAAACAGATAAGCATCACACTACAAACTATGTATGCAAAGCTGAATATTAATTAAGCCAAACCAAACCAACAGACTCAGCCAGCCTGCCAAAAGAAGAAAGAAGAACAAGTATCTGGGATCGGGAAAAGAACCCACAGTCAAATCATAATCATCTAAGGAAACAACTTCGGGAATCAATCGACAGACTGCAGAAGGAAAGAAAATGGCAAACAATTAAAAAGAAATTAAGAAGCTGAAGACAACAATTAATGGAAAAAATTAATAAGATTCATACATTTAGAAAACAATTAGGGACGATAGAAAATATGAGACATGGATTTGTTTTGAAGATGAGACCCTCTACCAAACCCGCTCGATGGAAAAGAAAAAGGATAGTAAGAAATAATTGTGCTGGGGAAATAAAGGTATATTGACCGCTGGAAACCCTAAACCCATGCCACAAGAGAAAAAAGAAAAGGCAAAGAGATCGAGCTATATATCCATACGGCATTAACCCTAGTCCATACCCATTATTATTATTGTTATTGTTATCATTTTTAGTCGATACCCATTATTTAAATAACAGTAAGGACAACACAAACCAAGTTATTAGAAACACAACAAACCAGCTTATTACAAACCCATAGCACAATTAGTGAAAAAACTCTAATAATAGAAAAGACAAAAACTAAACGCAATAAAAGGTCAAGAGATGTGGATTTAACACTACAGTGAAGGAGGAACATACATATAAAGATTAAAACTGATAGAAATACAAAACATTTCCATAAAGCACATCAAATTAAACAGCGAGGTCTTTCCATTAAGGTATATTAACCATAATCAAAACCCATTATTTTCAAAATAAACCAACGTAGAAACACCCTGCAAAAGCTCACAATAATCTAGAAAATTTTAAGGGATTATTAATCCTAGCACACCCACGGAAACTGGAGACTTTATAATGAGAACAAAATACCTGCAATTTTCAAAAACAAGGGCTACAGTTAGGAAAAATCAGAATTAACCACCTATTTAAAATAACATAAACACTTAAAAATTGTGGCATCAGAAATTGAAGCTTTAATATTAAAATAGTCTTCAATAATATAAATGTATTATTCTCTCTCATTATTACCATTAAAAATAGCAATATTATTATTGCAAAATTCTATACCAAACTGTCTCCTCTGCTCCCTACTTCCCAAAACTTTGTATGCATAACATTGATGGAACAATACGTGACATGGAGGAGATGTTGACTGACAAGCTATATACATGTATGTATGCTTTATGTAACCACAATAAACCTGGCCATGGTGGATCTGGCTAGGTTATAAGACGAAAGAACTGTTGCTTTATGTAACCACCTAAACCTAGCCATGGTGGGTCTGGATAGGTTATAAGACGAAAGAACTGTTGCTTTATGTAACCACCTAAACCTAGCCATGGTGTATCTAGATCGGTTATAAGACAAAGATCTGTTCACATATCTGTCAGAAACTTTCAATTCGAAAACTCTCCTTTCGGTATATTTTCTTGATAGTAAGCTAAAAAGCAAAAATGGTGGGGAGGAGATAGGGAAATTTCAGTTTTGGCTGTTAAGAAAATGACCTTGAAGAGGGAAGGAGTTAAATAGCATTTTTTTTTTTTTTATATAAGTATATATGTTAGCTTGTATTAAAAGTGCTTCAAGATGAAAGCACAAATATTGTACAAAGAGATGGCTAAGAAGCCACATACAGAGGTCGGCTAAGAAGCCATATAAAGAGGTTGTCTAAGAAACCATAGCCTTACAACTGAATCACAATCAAGGGGTTAACTAGCTTGTGTATATATATATTTATAGAAACTCATATCGTCTGTATAGTAGTGTTATCACTTACAAGTTAACTCTTCACACAATTGGGGCCTTTATAATTTTCCCAAAAAGCTTGATTGATCTTTCAACTTCAATGGAGTAAACGGGAGTGTGTCCAGTGGCTCGGCGTTGCTTTCTGAAGGTGACCTTGTCTCCAACTTTAAGCCCCTTGCAGCGAACAAAATCAAGCCAACCGGCTGTAAGCTCCGGTTTCGGGTATCCCCTACCCTTTTGTTTGCGAATTGTGCATTCCATGAGCCAAACATTGCCGCTCACATCATATACTAACAAACGAAATTTGTGACGGGGTTCATTGAAAGGTAGTAGAGACTGAACTGCAACACATGGCACTGCCAGCCTTTCGTGAATATCCGTTCGGGAAAGAACCTTAGGGAAATTTTGCATTTTTTGAGAGAGAAGATGATAGTAAGAGTAGAAGAGATTAGTGTGTTTGTTTGTGTTGAGGGCCGTTGCTTATAGTTATAAAGATGCAAATGAAAGTCGGTGTTTGAGCTCGGGATGATGTACCAGGCAGTGACGAATGCAAAAATTTTATTTAGGTAGAAAAGTATAAAAATAAATAATATATATTATCTCTAGAAATAAAATTATAAATAATAACAATATTTTTCAATACATTAACTCAATTACTGATATTCTTTTATAAAGTCATTGTATTATCTAAGAAAAAATGAAACAAATTCAGAATCATATTGAATTATTTAAATAAATTATAGTAGGTGAAATTTTGTAACAAGTTCTTTTCTTATTCTAATTTATGCAACAAACAATTTTCATATTACAAAAACTATAATTCAACTAGTTCCAAAAAAAAAAAAAAGTAATCAAGAAAAACTCTAGAGCAAAGAAAGTAAATCAAATCTAACAAAAAAATAAATTACAATTTATAAATATAAAGTTACTTCAAACTCTTAAGTTCTTGAAAATGCTTAGAAGAAGCAAATAAAAGACAAGCCAAAACAATCAAGAATTAGTTGTAGAACTTGAAAACAAAAAAGATGAAACTCATAGATTTCTTAAGAAGGAAAGGGTTTCACACTAAAAAGATATTCACATTAGAGTTTTTTTTAAAACATAAAGTGTGAAATATTAAAATGCTCCTAAAAATTTTTAAAATTAGCCCAATAAACCCATTGGCCCATATCTCCATCCGGCCCTGCCAAGCGATGGAAACAAGCAAGTATCTAACAACGACAAAACAAAACTGCGTTTCAGGGCTCTTTATGTTTTGATTCTCAATTCTCATAGTGCCTTTCATTTTAAGGTTTTAACTGATTCATACAAATTTTTGCTAGTTATTATTGGCATAAATAGATTTGATGTTACTCTACATATTCCGAAAAATTAAAAATTACTTATAAAATATTATTGAAATTAATTAAAAATCCCATATCTAGGAATCTGAAAGAAAAATGATAATATTAAAAAGTATTACAAGAGAAAACTATGTGATGACCATGCTGCCACACAGCATGCTATAACTATGAGATAGAAAATACGACTGGTTTTGATGGAAAGTGTCTATTATTCCCTGGGCAGACACATGCGCTATCCAAAAACTTGCAGAGCTGCTTTCAAGAAATGAAAAAGACTTTCTTAGACAAAAAGTTCAAAATCTTTATTGCACTGGACCCATCATAGACGGTGTTAACAACGGGTACACAAGGCTGTCAACGTCATTCGCTTTCAGTGTCATCTCTATTGCGATGGACGAAAATCTGTAACATGGCCGCAGTCGATGAACGGGTTGACTTATGCACATCCACATCAATGAGAATCTGCAGCGAATACTTGCCGCAATCAAAATCTCCAGTGCCCATCTTAAAGCTAACCCGCCATTGTTGCATCTCTCGCAGGTCGAATTCTTTTGGCTCCTCAAGATTTATGGGTTTCTAATACTAATCTTTTAAGTGATTAGTAATTAGCATCACTTTTGCTCACGTACAACTGCAAAGCAAAAAGGCGCGCATATATTGGCTTCTTAATTTTTTAATTGATAACAATAAATAGTAATTAAAATAATTTTTTATTTTTTATTTTATTTTTGTTTATGATATAAAATTTGAATGATAATATCATTGAAAAGAATGCATTGATTTTTTTTTGACAAAAAATTCGGACTACATATCCTAATTAATAATATAGATTTTTTAATTAGATAAACAATTTCTTTTTTTTTAAAGTATTAGAGAACAATAAAAAAATTTATGCATTATAGCCAGTTAGAGGCTTATGAGTGCAGCAAATTTTTCCTAAGAGAAGTTAGGGGTAAATATTACATTAAATTAATTTTTTTGGGTTAAAGTTCGAGAATTGTATTAATTAATTTCATTAAATTTAGTTTTGATGGAATTATACATAGATCATCCACTATCAATCAATCATAATGGTCACATGGTCCTTTGCCTTAATAGACAAAAAGAAAAAAAAAAAGTGAAACGGATAATATACTGGAACCAAAAAAAAAAAGAAAAACAATAGGTGAATAAATCTGATCATTTGAAGAACAAAACTTTGGACTTTTGTCATCACCACCAATGTTTTCAAAATAATATTCACTGGTGAACTAGTAAAATTAAAAATTAAATTAATAATTGATTTAATTTAGTTTTAATTATTTTTAATATTAATTATATATTTTAATTATTATAAATATATTTAAAATTTTTTAATTTTTTAAGATTTTTAAGATTATTTTAATAATATTTTTAAATTTTATTTATTATTAAATCAATTGAATTGGACTAATTAGATTGATCAAACCAATCAAATTAAAAATCAATCAAATGATAGATTTATTGGTTGATCTTATTATAAAAACATTGATCACCACCTTATGATGATAAAGTTAAAAGACAAAAATTTCTATTAGCTATAATCAGAAAAAAAAAAAAAAGTGTTTGCTAATATAGTTGTATTAGGAAAGTTGGATTGACATATTTCTATCGCAAATTATATCATATCATGTACTTTAGGGTGGGCATTTATCAAATTAACCCAAATTAACCGACCGAATCCAATCAATTTAAAAAATTCGATTCAGTTAATTCAGAATTTTGGTTTGATCATTATTTGAATAAATTTTAATGTATTCGGTTTGATTTTAAATGTCACTAGGTTCGGTTAATCGAACCGACTGAATTACATATGCAAAACTATGCCGTTTTGCAGGTGGTATATATATATATGTATACATTTAACGCTAATTTCTTCTATTTATCAAAGCTCTTTCTCCTCACTCACAGACAGCCGCTCCCCTCCCTACCCCTAACCACCACGACTCCTCTCCTCTTTTACAGCCTCTCCCTTGCCTACCACCAACCCACACGCCTAATTCTTCTTCACACAGACACAACCCCATTCACGACCACCACCACATCGTCGCTCCACTCCACCAAATCTGCTCCCGTACCCACCACCACGAGTTCTCTCCAGCGGCTCACTGACCCATCACGACCCACGTCCAATTCGTCCTCACAGTCCCCTCCACCACCACACCGTCTCCTTCACTGCATCTCTGCCACCACCTCCTTTTTCTCATTGTCGTCACACTCAGCTTTTTTTTTTCTTTTTTTTTTTTGTTGCGTTGCGTACAAAATTGTTGTCTTTGTGGCTTCTGTTCTCTGTTGTTCGGTTTGAGACTCGGGATTAACTTTCAGAAGGTATATATTTAATGCTTAATTGGTTGTGTTCGCTTTAGATGATTTCTTCGTTGCCTTCTGAGATGATTGCTTCGTTTTTATATATATGCATGTGTGAGTAATCCTGTGCTTCTGTCTCTCTATATGTTCTTGTTGTTGCTTTTTTTTGCTATATGTTCTTTTTATAATCATTGTTTTTATTGTTCTCTATGGTGCCAAATCCGCATGTTTCCAGCTGAATATTGTAATAAAAAATTGAACTAAATTAATAAAAATAAGTAATGTAATTTAGAAAGGTATAACTTGTTATACTGTTATTTTGTTAAATTTTTTTGTTAGAGCGTTGCAATTTGGTTTTTGGTTATATTGTTTTATAATTAGGTAAAACTTGTTATACTGTTGTTTGGTTTTTGGTTATATTGTTACTGCTACAAGTTGGTTTTTGATTATAGTGTTACTTATTTTGTTGTATTTCAGTGTTTATTTGGGTATTTTAGTGTTTGGTTATTGTATTTCAGTGTTTGTGGTGGTTTTTTTTTTTGAATGTGG
Organism: Omphalea diandra; assembly: GCA_949677035.1. Taxonomy (NCBI): domain Eukaryota; kingdom Viridiplantae; phylum Streptophyta; class Magnoliopsida; order Malpighiales; family Euphorbiaceae; genus Omphalea; species Omphalea diandra. The sequence goes on along the minus strand of CATIWR010124250.1, from coordinate 28,816 downwards.
ATCATATCTTTCATGTTGTCAACTGCTGTTTTCATAAATTTCTGTTTTTCATAAATTGTCCTTATTTCTTAGATGTCAAATAACGGCAGAAGCAACTTATGCACCTCCTGTAAAATAAAGTCAAACTAATGCGAGAACTACTTCCAAAGTATAGAGAAAAGCCATGGCACCAAGGGCTGAAGTGTGGGATCACTTCACAAAATTTTTAGACAGTGAAGGTGAGCAAAAAGCGAGGTGCAACTATTGTGCTAAGGACTTTTATAGCGATCCAAAAAAGAATGGCGCAAGTTACAACCAACTTCACATTGTAATGAGGGGAAGGGTGAGAAGTACTTGGAAGTTTGATGAAGAGTGTGTAAGAAAATGCTTAGCTGAAATGGTCATTGTTGATGAGCTTCGATTTAAGTTTGTTGAAAAAAGGGGTTTTAAAAAATTTGTGGGTGCATTGCAACCTAGGTTCCAAATACCATCTTGACGGACAATTACTCAGGATTGTTACCAATTATTCCTAGATGAGAGACTAAAATTGAAATTTTTTTTAAAAAAGTCTAATCAAAGGGTTTGTCTTACTATTGACACATGGTCTTCATTGCAAAAAATTAATTATATGGTTATTACAGCTCACTATATTGATAGTGATTAGAATTTGAATAAGAAAATTCTTAATTTCATTCCAATCACTAACCATAGAGGTGAGTCAATTGGCATGGATATTGAGACTTGCTCGCTTGAATGGGGGATTGATAAAGTGTTTATAGTTATAGCTGATAATGCTAGTGCAAATGATGTAGCCATTGCATATTTGAAGGGGAAGTTAGTTAGTTGGGGAGACTTGTATTGCTAAGGGTGATTTCATTCACATAACGTGTGTTGCTCATATAATTAACTTAGTAGTTTGAATGGGTTAAAGGATGTGAGCACATCAGTTAGGAGGGTTAACGAAACAGTGAGATATGTGAGATAATCTCCTGCTAGATTAAAAAAAATTCAAGGAATGTTGTGAATTTGAAAAAATTGAATGCAAGAGCTCACTTTGTTTAGATGTTTCTACTAGATGGAATTCCACCTATTTGATGTTGAGAGTAGCAGAAAAATTTGAAAGGGCATTTGAGAGATTTGCAAATCAAGACCCATATTTCTCTATCAATCTTCTCGAAGAAGATGGGACTAGTGGGGTGCCTAATTTCTTTGATTAGGAAAATGTAAGGACGATGGCAGATTTATTGTCAAGTTTTTATGATCTCATCTTAAAGATTTTTGGCTCATTGTATGTGATATCTAATTATTTTTTTCAATGAGATTGGTAAAGTTCAGGGCCTACTTAAGGAGTGGCAAGAGAGCAATGACTTTGAATTAAAATACATGGGTGACAAAATGAAAAGCAAGTTTGATAAATATTGAGGAGATCCAGATAAGATGAATAAACTTTATATACATGGCAGTTGTTCTTAACCCACTTTATAAGTTGGAGTTTATGGAATTTGCACTTGTTAGATTGTATGGGAATGCGAAAGGGTTAGACTTGGCAAAGAAAATTAGGGGTGTCTTATTTGAATTGTTTGAAGAATATAAGAGGCAATTACAACCTCAAAATATGTGTGTGATTGAGAACTCTCAAAGTTTAAATTCACAAGAAACAATCCAAATTGGAGCATCCAAAAAATCTAAGTTTGATTTCGGTGATTAGTTTAAAAAGCAAAAAATAGAGTGTGGGGATGCGACTGATATATCTGACCTAGATAGTTTTTTGAGGGAGAAAGTGGTGACAGTTAGAATTACGGAACAATTTGATATAGTGAAGTGGTGGAAACTTAATTGTAATAGGTTTCCTACTCTCTTAGTATTAGGTTGAGACATATTGGCTATCTCTATCTATACAGTTGCTTTGGAGTCTGCTTTTAATACTGGAGGGAGAGTTCTTGATGTATTTAGAAGTTCTTTAACTCCCCAAATTGTACAATCTTTTATTTGTACACAAGATTGGCTCCGATCACCATATGAACCCATGTCTATTGAAAAAGATATAGCATATCTTGAGAAGATTGAAAATGTTATGCTAAAAATATCTACTTATATAGATGCTTTTATTTTTATGTAAGGGTATATTTTGCATATAACTCATATATTGTTATGTTCTTATTTTTCAGATTTAGAAACTGGAGATTAATGTGGTAGCAATGAAAGTATCCTTAATGATGATGATATTTGAATGTGAAAAACTACTTTTGCCTTAATGCTCATTCTTAACTTCAAAAACAATTTTGTTTTTGTTACATTTTCAACATTTTTTTTATTGTCAATGTGATTTTGTGTTTGGTTGAGTGTTTTGAATACTGAATATAGATTAAACTGCTCATAATTAACTTGGTTGCGTTGTGCCTTAGAATGCTACAGACTAGCAATTTCATGGTCTTTTCTTTTTGAGTTTTACTTAGTGCTTATTGGCCATATGATTGGTGATGGCAATAAAGATACATATGTTCTTCGATGATATTGATTTTGTGATGACAACCAGTCTAGAACTGAAATGCAGACTAACATACAAATTTTACAAAATTCTTCATTATGGAAATTAATGATAAACTTATAATTTTATGAAAATTAATGATAAACTTATAATTCTGTTAGAAGTGGATACAATTGTAATCAAGTTTAATTTGTGCTTTTGATTTTTGCTTCTATTTTGTTAAATTGGGATAAAGGCTTTTGTATTTGTGATTTGAGAAATTGAGGTTTTTGTTTTCTTTGTTGGAGAAAATTGAAAGTCAGACTTGAGTTCTTTGTTGTAGATTTTTTGTATTCTTTATTGAAGACTTTTCATATTTTCTATTTTGTAAATTGGAATAGAAGCTTTTGTGTTTGTGATTTGAGAAATTAAGATTTTTGTATTCTTTATTGGAGAAACTTGAAAGTGAGATTTAAGTTCTTTGTTGCAAATTTTTGTATTCTTTGATGGAAAAAATTGAACGTGAGATTTAAGTTCTTTGTTGCTAATTTTTGCATTCTTTGTTGAAGACTTATATTTTTTATTGTAGGGTTTTTTTGGATTTCTGTTTATAGGTTGTTTCTATTTGAAGTGAAGTAAAAGTTTGTGAAGTAAAATGAAGTTATCTGGGTTTACATGTAGGGTTTTTGAAGGTCCAGCTGTTGGGTGATGTTGAAGAGTAAAGATTTGAGTTATAGAACTTTATCTTTCAATTTAATTTCAATTTCTTATGGTATTTTGTAATATTTAGAATTACTATGAGATTATTATACTTCGTTTTTAAGAAATTATCTGAGATTATTATATTTAGTTTTTAAGAATTTTTACGAGACTTATGATTTTTAGTTTTTCTATGAAATTTGTATGAATTTTTATATTTAATTTTAGTACACTAAATTTCTGAATTTAAAAAATAGCCATAAAATGGGCTGATTGTAAAAAAGGAAAAAGACCAAAAGTATTTTTATAGGAAAACCCATAAAAGCCTTACAATTAATCGAACCGAACTAATTTAATTTGGTTCAGTTCGGTTCGATATTGGATATACTTCAGTTCAGTTCGGTTAATATTTTTCAAATATTTTAATTTGATCGGTTCGGTTTGATTTTAACCAAATGTCTACTCGTAATGGATCTATGCCCATAATACTTTGTGTACTATTTAATGATGAAAAAGTATAGGTGCCGTGAGTAATGTCGCACCCAGGGTCATGTTTGGCTTTGGGTGAAGTATTTGTTTTTACATTGATTTTTTTTCTTTTTCACTGAAATGGTATTTTAATGACACAATCATTTTTTTCTTTTCTCTTTAAATAAGAAATAGAATTTGTTTAAATATTTTTTCTTTTTTAAATTCTGTATAGAAAATAAATAAAAATATTTGGATAACTTGTGTGCTATAGTTTTTTTTTCTTTTATTTTTTCTTCAAATAAAAAATAGAATTTGTTTAAATATTTTTTATTTTTTCTTTAAATTCTTTACACAAAATGGACAAAAAATATTTGAGTGTCTTGGATGCTATAGTTTTTTTTTTCTTTTTTTCTTCAAATAATTTGGATGCTACATTTTTTTTTTTCTTGTGAACAAATAAGAATATAGAATTTGTTTAAGTGTGTACACAATTTGGACAAATTTTGTATGTAAAATGAAAACTTTTGTATATATAGACTATAGAATTTCTTCAAATTCTATATGAAAAATGAATAAATTTTGTACTTAAAGTGAAAAAATTTTGTATCTAAATAATAAGTCAAATACAATTTAGTATGATTATTTGTTTATTTGTTACTGGATTATCTATTCTTCTAATACGAACCAATTATCTTTTTCAATTGCAATCAATGGATGAAGGTTCTGATAATGAAATTATTGATTATTCTGCGATATCAGGTAAGTAATGTCTGATTCTGTTATTCGTATCAATGGATTGTTGATTGTTGACTATGTTGTTCATATTGAATTATTGTTTTTTGTTTTGAATTCTCTGTTTCTGTTTATTATTTTAATGTATAGTTTTTTTTTGTGTGTTTTAGTGTTTTTTATTATGCTTTTGTGTGTTTGATTTTTTTTATTCAGTTTAGGAATAATGTATATAAGTTTCGTTAGTTGAAATTGTAGGTTCATTATTGTTTTTCATGAGCTTCATTTTTTATAAGGTACAAATTCATTTTTTTTATAATGTAGGTTCATTTTTTTTATACTTTAGGTTCATTGTAAGTAAACTATAGGTTCAGAAGTTTGATATATATAAATTTATTATCGTTTGTCTTTAATTTGATATAGTATATTGGAGATATTCCTATTCTTTATTAAACATTATAAGTTCATGACATTACATTAGTATAATTTTTTTAATTATGTTTTTCTTGTTTTACAGTTGATAATATGAATAGTATAAATTCATTTTTTATAAATTACAAGTTCATTTTTTTATACTCTAAGTTCATTGTAAGTAAACTATAGGTTTAGAAGTTTGATCTATATAAATTTGTTATCATTTGGCTTTAATTTGATGTAATATATTGAAGATATTCATATTTTTTATTAAAATTTATAAGTTCAGTACTTTGGTATAATTTTTTTAATTATATTTTTATTGTTTTACAGTTGATAATGTGAATAGTATTTTTGTTAATGAGTTTTTTAGACTAGTTATAAATTCTGGTGAAGAGACTTATGTGTTATATAATAAGAATGCTTACAGAGTAGGTTTTAGTATTAGAAAGAGTAAGCAAAGATATAGAAGTGGCGACAAGACACTATTAATGACGATTATTAGCAATAAAATTCTATATGATGATTTTGTGTATTTAATGTAAATTGTATGTTCATTTTGTGTAAAGTGTAAGTTTATTTTTTATAAACTGTAGATTTATTTTTTGTAAACTATAAATTCATTTTTAATAAACTGTAAGTTCATTTTATATAAATAGTAGATTCATTTGGTGTAAACTATAGATTCATTATAAATAAACTGTAAGTTCATTTTTTATTAAATGCATGTTTATTTTTTTCATAAAGTTTTTGATTTTTTGTTTTTGGTTTGTAGGTATGAATCATCATTGTATGAATGTGATGTTTAGATGTTACTTTTTGTTAAATGAGAGAATAGATTCCTTTGTATAACTCTTTAGCATGTATTTTAGATCTATGGAAGCCAGACATCTATAGACAATTATGACAAACCAATCTGTTGCTATGGTTGTTACTATTGTTCAAGTTTTTTCCAACTTCACAGCATAGACTTTATAAATGGCACGCAAGAGAGAACTTGAGAAGTCAAAAAGGATTTATAGAATTATTCAACTATTTGTTTAACTACTGTGATACAGAGGTTGAGTTTCAATTTTATTGGAATACGCATGTGAAATTTTTTTAAAATTTTTGAATTTATAGATGAACATGAAGTATAGAATTAATAAATGTGTTATTTATCTATTTTTTTTTTTCACGTTGGAAGGAGAATATCAGTGTCGAAAGAATTCTTGGATGCAAAAGATTTTTTATATTAGATAGCTTGGATTCAAAAGATTTTTTAGATTAGATAGAAATAATGTCCTACATTTAATAAAGATATTTATTCAGGAGGAATTGTACCATCACAAAGGAGTGAGAGTACAAATTGTTTTATGTCTAGCAGACTTTTTAAGACTGTTGGACCTTGTGATTTCTACAACTGTTTTGCTAATGTAGTTTTGGAATGGAGGAGTAAAGAGAATGGATAAGACATGAGTTGTTTACAAGGTGAACCAATAGTGGCTTTGAATAATGTGAAGATTCTTTCACATGCGAGAGAAATATATACACTAAAGGTATATTTTTTGTTTGAGGAGCAGTTTATGAAGGGTGCTTCTTGTTATCAAAATTACGTCTTTTGATGGTAATAATGTTAAGTATGTGTGGTGGCCAGATTTAAGTATTATTCGTCATAAGGTTGTGTTTAATGTTTCAGACATGTTTATATCTTGCACTTGCAAGATGTTTTTTGAGGTAATATGTTGTGTATATATATATATATATATATATATATATATATGTTGTTTCAATATATTCAAATGTTTATTTCAATGGAATTGTATGTTGTTTTCAAGTTAGGAGTTTTGCTGCCACTATTTGCATGTTATGAATGTTCATTGTGTCACAAAAATTCCAAAAAAATATGTAGTAAATAGATGGATGAGAGGAGTGATTGAAAGCAAGGATGTTGATATTGCATTGGTGTCTCCATGTGATGAAAGTGGTTTAGTTGCTTCTATTTGGAGGATACAAATGGTTAGAAAATTTCACAAATTGATTTCAACTAGTGAAGACAATATGAAAGCACAACAACATTGTGAGGAAGCTTTTGAAAACGTGAAAAAGAGGATTGTAAATGAGATTAGTTCTGATGAATTTGAAGAAAAATATTGTGCAATATCTTGTTCGAGTGGAAAAATACAAAATTCATCTCATAGTAGAGCAAAAGATGATCGTAACAAAAAGACCAAGAGTATAATTGAGAAAAAGATTAATCAAACAAAACTTCGTAGAAGAAGTGCTCAAATGGTTGCATTACAAACAAAAATTATTGTACAAAGTTTTGTTCAGGTAGAAATGATGAAGCTATATATAATTTTTTAGTTTATATGTGATAAAATTTTAAAGTACTTTGTGGTTCATGTTTAGTTATCATATTTTTTATTAGCAGGAAAGTCTTAAACATATACCTACAAATGAATATCTTGCTCATCCAAGTTCTAGAATTTCAAAATTGGTAACTTTTAATGCAAATTCAAGTTTAAACTTTCCTCTAGTTGTAAGTTGAATAACTTTTTTTGAATTTTTTAGAATTGTATGAAATACTTTTGTTATTTTAGTTTTTTTTAATTCATTTTTTTAGTTGTAATGAACAATGGGTGAATCTATAAATATTTTTTTAAGTTTTCAGTTTAGTAAAAATGAACCTACAGTTTACAAAAAATGAACCTATAATTTACAAAAAAATGAACTTGTGTCTAAAATTTCATACACCGTAACAAAAATAGATTTATATGTATTTGTAAATAAATTTGTTATACATTTAATCACATTTAATCAAATTTGATTTAAAATTAATTTTACTTATAAATAAATTCAATTTTTTTTGATAAATCATAAATCTATAGGCAAATGAACTTACACTTACTTAAAAATGAATCTAGAGTTTAGAAAAAATGAACGTATAGTTTACAAAAAATGAACTTATATTTTATAAAATATGAACCTACAGTTAATGAAAAATGAAGTTACAGTTTAAAAAATGAATCGATACTTTTATAAAAAATGTACTTACACTTAAATAAAAATGAACATATAGTTTAGAAAAAAATGAACTTACAGTTCATAAAAAATTAACTTGCGACTTACAAAAAATGAATCTACACTTAATAAAAAATGAAAATAGAGTTTAGAAAAAATGAACTTACAATTTATAAAAAATGAGTTATATAGGCAAATGAAGTTGTAGGCAAATATTAATGAAATAGTAGAAAAATACTAATGAAACTACAGTATAATAAAAATGAACTTATAATTTATAAAAAATGAATTTACAGTTTACAAAAAATAAATCCGTGTCTAAAATTTGGTATACTGTGACAGAAATAGATATTTAGGTGTTCATAAATAAATTTCTTATAAATTTAATCAATTTTAATTTAAAATTAATTTTATTTAAAATAAATTCATTTTTTTTATACATCATAAACTTGTAAGCAAATGAACTTACACTTAATGAAAAATGAAACTAGGGTTTACAAAAAATGAATCTACGCTTTGTAAAAAATCAACTTACACTTTGTAAAAAATAAATCTACAATTAATGAAAAATGAACCTATAGTTTAGGAAAAAAGAACCTACAATTTACAAACAAATGAACCTACACTTAATGAAAAATAAACCTAGAGTGTAGGAAAAATAAACCTACATTTTATAGAAAATGAACCCACAGTTTTACAAAAAATGAATCTATGCTTAATGAAAAATGAACTTATAATTTAGAAAAAATAAACCTACAGTTTACAAAAAATGAGTTATGTAGGCCAATAAACTTGTAGGTAAATATTAATGAAACTGTAGGAAAATACTAATAGAACTAGAATTGATTTGAAAATGAACATGTAGGCATATAGTTTTAGGTAAATATTAATAAACTTGGATGATGTAATAATTAAACATATATATAATGAACCTATTGCATATTTACAATTGAAAAATATTGTTCAAACTTAAAATAAATCTTAAAACTACTGTATATATTTAACAAAATCAATCATTTGTTCTTCTTTGACTTAACAATTTATATTCTAGCTTGCTTTAGTATGTCTTCCCTACAATTATTCACTTTCATAAGCAGAATAGTTGAGCAATATTTGACTCTTAGTGACTTCAAGAAAAGTTTCTGCAAAAAATTCAATAAAAATAATTACAAAGCGATTATAAGGAGAAAATAATAAAATCCAATTATAATTTACATCATTTTTATTTAAACTGCACATAATATCATAAAATTCAATGATAATTTACATTATTTTTATTTAAACTGCACTCCCAATTATCTCCTTGTCCTTTGTAGATCTACATGTGCCTTATGCAATAGACTCCACAATTAAGATTTGGTTTGCTTGATTTTCAAGGCATTTTGAGCAAAAATTTAGGATATATTGATTTGAAAATGAACATGTAGGCATATAGTTTTAGGTACATATTAATAAACTTGGATGATGTAATAATTAAACATATATATAATGAACCTATTGCATATTTACAATTGAAAAATATTGTTCAAACTTAAAATAAATCTTAAAACTACTGTATATATTTAACAAAATCAACCATTTGTTCTTCTTTGACTTAACAATTTATATTCTAGCTTGCTTTAGTATGTCCTCCCTACAATTATTCACTTTCATAAGTAGAATAGTTGAGTAGTATTTGACTCTTAGTGACTTCAAGAAAAGTTTCTGCAAAAAATTCAATAACAATAATTACAAAGCAATTATAAGGAGAAAATAATAAAATTCAATTATAATTTACATTATTTTTATTTAAACTGCACATAATATCATAAAATTCAATGATAATTTACATTATTTTTATTTAAACTGCACTCCCAATTATCTCCTTATCCCTTGTAAGTCTCCATGTGCCTCATGCAATAGACTCTACAATTAAGATTTGGTTTGCTTGATTTTCAAGGCATTTTGAGCAAAAATTTAGGATATTTTGTGAATTCTTTGTATCAGTGTATGTTCTTTTTTACCAAATAAGTTTTGAATGCAATAACTTGTATCACAGATAAAAAAATGAATTTGTAATATATATAATGAACCTACAACTTACAATAAATGAACCTAAAACATGTAAAAAATGAACCTACGCATAAGATTGAACATGTGTAAGAAAATAAATGAACTTGCAATTGCGTTTTGAGATTGTTGATACTTATTTTTATAAGACACGCCTTTTGCCAATGGTTTGTTGTCTATTGTTTCAATTTTTTTAGTTTTAAAATTTATGCATATTAGGAAATAATGAAAATGTCGCAAAATAAGGAAAAATAGTTGAGAATTTAATGTACAGAGGTTCAGTAATTTTATGAATATCATGTTCTTACAATCATGTATTAAGAATAAGTTAATTTTTAATAATATGTACTTACAAAATCAACATCACTAGTGCAAATATTCACTTGGTTTAACTCTTTCTCCACTAGAATTTCAAAATTGGCTTGACATGCTTTCGGTTTTTTTTCCTCAATGTATTTAATTGATGTATCTATATGATTTTGAGAAGAAAAAATAATGAATAATATGGAGAAACAAATGATGATCATATAATTGAGAAAGAATATAAAACTTGAGTAAAAGATTTACTTACAAATGGTATGCTTGTGAAGAATAATCTCTTTGGTTGACAATTTCTTCTTTTTAAGTCAACCTGATTCATTTTGAAAGCCCAAATATCTAATAGAATACTATCTATGTCATCTTTGGATACGGTTTGAAGGATTTCTTGGCTGACAAAGTAGTTATTATATATAAACAACAATTCTTTATATATATATATATATATATATATATATATTTGACAATTGAAAGTAATGAAGGTACAACATTAAAATAGAAATATAAAGCTCACTCTTTTTCATTTTGTTCGTTTGCAAGTATGAATGCAAACTCAAAGATGAGCTCCTCTTTGGCAGTTATATCTTGTAAGTTTTCATCATTTTATGTCTAGAATGGAGATCTCAAGGCTAAAGGAAGCTTCTTGTACTTCCTTGTTAGTCTTGTCCTTTCTATACATCCTCAACTTCTAATTTTGATTCATCAATTACTCTATAATAAAGTGTTGAATGTGTAAGTTTAATTTTTACAATAACATAATTTTAAAGTTAAATGTTTATACTAAATTTACAGTTTACACGAAATGAACTTAAAGATTACAAAAAAATGAATGTAGAATTTAATGACAATGAATCTAGATTTTGTATGAAATGAACATACAGTTTATAAAAAATGAATTTAGAGTTTAGAAAAAATGAACCTACATTTTTTAAAAAATGAACTTACACTTTGTAAAAAATGAACCTACAATTTACAGAAAACAAACCTACATTTTATAGAAAATAAACCTACAGTTTATACCAAATAAATCTAGAATTTAAAAAATATGAATTTATAGGTTATAGCAAATAAACCTATATTTTATAAAAAATGAATTTATACTTTATAAAAAAAATGAACATACAACTTAAAAAAAAATTAATTTACTATTTATAAAAAATGAACCTACAGTTTAAAAAATTTAACCTAAAATTTTTAAAGAATGAACCTACAGTTAATGAAAAGGAACTTACAAACAACATAAAGAGCACAAATTTAGCATACATACTCATTGAAATTTTTTTCTAGGGTTTGTGGTAGCTTTTCAGCTGTAGTTTCTACATGATTTTATCTGTTAGAAGTATCCCCTATTTCCTTAGCATTTTCTTATTGTTAAGGATCTTATTGATTAACATTTTCTTTTATTTACAGTGGGTCTTTTTATTCATACTCTTGGGAGCATAACTGAGTAAGAGTTAGTCCCAATGAAAAGGAAGGAGAAGCATCCATTGGTTTTCCAGGTTTTTGTGTTTTCAGTATGGCTTTTTCAAGCTCTACTAATGCTTCAAGGGTGCTTTTATTACTGAAGAATTCATTAACATCTTCTTTAATTGTCTTCTCTATCATTTCAGGTGCTTTCTCACCTTGTGAGCTTGAAATGTTGTTAAATATTTCAGTCACAGAATTGAAAGTTCTCTTCATAAACTCAGTTGATTTTGTCCTTCCTATATCTTCCATTACTTCTTCAAATTCGATCATTGTGGCAACCATTTTCTCTTATTACAGATGACATTCTTTTAATATGTTCATGTAATGAACAAAATATTTTATAAGTTATAATTTTTTTTGTCTCATATTTGTATGTTTATGATATTTTAAATTGATATTACCTTTCTCATTATTGTTTTTTTAAGTTGTTCTTCTTCTGTTTGGATGTGTTATTCTTCTTCTGCTTCATCATCTTCAGTTTGGGCCAAAGTTAAGCATTCATTGACTTTTCCTTTTTCAAATCGTCCTTTTAATTCTTTCCTAACTCTATTGTGTACACTTGGTGTTGTCCAATTTGATAATATCTACTCTTACTTTGAACTCTACTATGTCTAAGTAAACTAGTTTTTCATTTAAAAATAAAAAATAAAAAAGGAGATTAAAATGTACATTATTGAAATGGACCTGTGGTGTTTTAGTAATGAATCTATAGTTTATAAAAATTTTAAACTACACAATGAATAATAAACCTACAGTTTATAAAAAATGAACTTACAATTTACAAAAAAATGAACTTACTAGTTTATAACAAATAATTTTCATTAAATCCATAAAATTATCATATATAATTTTGGATAAGCAATGAATATATAGTTAGAAGAATAAACTTACGCTTAATGAAAAATGAATCGATGTTTTAGAAAAAAAATTAACCTACAGTTTACAAAAAATGAACATGCCCTTTATAAAAAAATAATCTATAGTTAATAAAAAATAAACATATAGTTTAAAAAAATAAAACTACAGTTTGCAAAAAATGAATCTACACTTTTATGAAGAATGAACCTACACTTTATGAAAAATGAACCTAGAGTTTAGAAAAATAAACCTACAAGTTTCAAAGAAGAACTTATAGTTTACAAAAAATGAACCTACACTTAATAAAATATGAATCTAAAGTTTAGAAAAAATGAACTTATAGTTTACAAAAAATGAACCTACAGTTTACAAAAAATGAATTTATACTTTAGAAAGAGTAAATCTATACTTTATAATAAACATATAGACAAATATTAATAAATGTAGAAAATTTGTATATTTGAAAGTAGAAATTTATGTATAGATTAATTACTAGAAGGAAAGAGATTGGACTAGTGAAAAAAAACCAAATGACTTTTTCTTCCACACTTTAACAGATTTAGTAAGACTTTTTAATGTATATTGGCATCAGTTGAGATTTTTATTTAGTCAAAATCAATGAGAGATAATGAAATTTTGTAGTTTACTTTTCTATTTTGGTGGCCTTTGAGAAAAGAAGAAAACATGAACACTACAAAATCTCTTTTGAAATCATCTCCATCATCTTTTCTTTTGACGATTTGTGAGCCCATTTTCTTTGTGATTGGACTACCAGCGGATAATTGCATCGCCGTCTCCATGATTTTAGCAGTTCCTTATATTCAAGTGTATCCACGTCAACTTTGGCCTCAACAATAGGGTTTTTTTCCAGAAGGCAAGTTCAAAATATTAACAACATTTTGTTCATTCAAGACTAGCGCTTCATTCTCCAAAATAATTGTAGTCCTACTGTAGTCATATTTTTCTACTAAATACTTACTAAATCATCCATCACATTTGGACAATGTATGTTTTAGTAGTGTACCAAATCAAATGTCATTAATTGCTTTACATTATTCTTTTGATAGTTCTCCTACCATATTATGTAGCCCTGTTGGCGACATTCTTGTTCGTAAGAACTTTGATTTATTTGTTTATGGTTTATCAATTTCTTCTTCTTCATTTGCTTGTTCTTCAGGCTCTTGTTGTTGTCTTTATTGTTCATCAAATTCTTCTTCATCATTTTGAGCTTTTTTTCTTTTGGTTATTGATGTTTTTTTTTTTCTTTATTGGTTTTGTCTCATAAGATTCATTTGTTCTTTTTTTTGTTTGCTTTGGTGGAGGAGCAGGAGGTTCTTTCTCTATTATTTGCTCAGTTGCAGTAGTATATGTTGTATGAAGCATTTGTCTTAATGGTATATCCCAAGTTGATTGCTCATCTTGATTATTCAGCATTGATGTGTTGTCTTTTTGTTGGTCTTTTTCTTATGTGCAATTTTCTTCAATCCCATGTTTGCTATGAAAATATGAATAACTAATTAGTTGCTAAATTATATTCTTACTAACAAGTACTTGTAGGCAAATATGCCGCAAAATCATTATATAGAAGTTTGGATAAGAAATGAATATGTAGTTTAGAAAAAAAATACTTACACTTAATGAAAAATCAACCTATAGTTTAGAAGAAATAAAACTACAGTTTAGAAAAAATGAATATATACTTTACAAAGAATGAACCTAGAGTTTACAAAAAATAAACCTATTATTTAGAAAAAAATGAACTTACAGTTTATAAAAAATGAACTTACAATTTATAAAAAATGAACCTATAATTTTGAAAAAATGAACCTATAATTGACAAAAAATGAACCTATACTTTATAAAGAATGAACATACACTTAATGAAAAATGAACCTATAATTTTCAAAAAATTAACTCACACTTTATAAAGATTGAACCTATAGCTAATGAAAATGAACTTACAGTTGAGAAAAAAAAACCTATAGTTTATACGAAAATGAACATCCAATTAAGGAAAGATGAACTTACAGTTTAGAATAAATGAACAAACAATTTACAAAAGATGAATATACAGTTCATAGGAAAATAAACCTAGAGTTTAGAAAAATGAACCTATAATTTACAAAAAAAAATGAGGCTACAATTTATTAAAAAGGAACCTACACTTTATAATGCAAATATAGACAAATATTAATGAATCTAGAGTTTTATTCAAAATGAAAAAGAAAAAGAAAACCATAGCTCTAATAATTTTGATAAAACGTTAAACATTAATAATTTATCATTTACGAAATGCTGAAAAATATTTAACCAATCCTAACCTTTAGAATTTTATCATATAGTCATTGAGGAGGAAAGTGAAATATGTTATATTAAGAATTTCGTTACTTACATTTGTAAAAATAAAGAGGGAATCGAGTGGGAGAAAGTCGGCATAGTAGAAGTAAATTTTGGAGGCAAAAATCGAAACAGAGAGAGTGTGGGAGTCGTGGATTTAGAGAATATAAGAGGGATAGTTTTTGTTAAAACAAAGTGTGAGGGAATCATAAGGTTCTTATGTTGCCGGAACTAGAGAGACATGCGAGATTTTGTTTATTAACTGAGTGTAATAGATATTAGTATGCGAAAGTGAGGAGGTGCACAATTTATTTTTCTCTCACGGGTGATGGGTCTTGGTCTATACTGGAGTCATTTCTTGCAAGTGCTGATGATTCAGAAAATTGGTGAGTCTACAGTTTTCATTATCTGTTTTCTCATGTTTCATCCCTAAGAACACAAATCTTGTTGGTCTCTTGAAGTTCAATTGATATATGCAAACTGTATAGTCTTCACCATCTTTCTCCTCCTAGGCTGGGGCATTTTCCATCCCAAATTTTTCTTTGATTACTTATTTCCATATGGTTAGTAGTTATTTTGTTCTGATGGTGCAATACTGGGTAAAGTGTTGGGATCCATACTATTGACATCACGTTCTGGAGTTTGATAGGCTCAGCTGTCTGTTTCTGTGCTTTAACAGTGATTTTTGTTCTTAGATTAATTACTGTGACTTTATTGGTGGTTGCTAAAATTATTGATACATGATTATTTCAACCCTTTGTGTAACAATATCCACAAGTATCATTTCTTACATCTTTTGTCATCAATTTCAATTGTTTTCAGGTGCAAGATTTATGATGAATACAATGATGAAGTGGTAGATCTGACAAAAGAGGAAATACAAGTTATTCGTAGATTGGTCAAAGGAATGGCTCCTCATCTTGACTTTGATCCATATCCAGTCAGTACTCATTCATTATCCTTTTCACTACTATTTAGTCCTCAATGCTGACTATGCCTTTCTCATACATATAATTATATTCTTTTTTTTTTTTTCTTAATTTTAAATTCTTTTTGTTTGTTCAGACTTATAGTGACTGG
Organism: Omphalea diandra; assembly: GCA_949677035.1. NCBI lineage: Eukaryota > Viridiplantae > Streptophyta > Magnoliopsida > Malpighiales > Euphorbiaceae > Omphalea > Omphalea diandra. Next base: position 12,945 of record CATIWR010124250.1, on the reverse strand, counting down.
TTTAAATGGGACGCTAAGCATCCACTTTCCAATGCTCCAGAGCCAAAAAGGCGGTTTAGACCCTCAAAATGGGAAGCTAAAATGGTAGTTTCTTATCCTGTTGTTTCTAGACCAGAAAAGAGATTATAAGACAAACCTCTTTCTTCACTGTTATTGGGATTTCTTCTGGATAAACAGTTGATCTGAATTATACTTAGTCTGTTATTGGAAATTTTAGCATGGTTCTTTTCTTGATTTTCTCTGTTTTGAACTTTGAATATATAGGTTATAAAGTATGTTAGGGCAATCCGTAAAGGTTTAAAAAGTTTGACAAGCCAAAAGAAGAACCACGTTTCCACCTGTTGTGGGAGGATGATTCTGGTACAGCAGAAAAGGCTGGGAATTTATCTTACATTCCTGCACCAAAGCCAAAATTGCCAGGTATACTTTCACCCATCTTCGTACTTCTTCTTTTTAAATTTCAGAAATTTGCACATTTCATATATCTTATGGTGTATTGTTTTTTAGGCCATGAGGAATCATATAATCCTTCTCTAGAGTACATCCCTACACAAGAAGAGATTAATTCTTATCAGCTGATGGATGAGGAAGATCGACCTAAATTTATACCTAAAAGGTGACTCAAATCTTGGTTGATAATTTTTCTTTCCCTTTCTTTTATTTTTGAATATCTAGCATCTTAATAAAATTTTCTCTAATTAGGTTTACATCTCTAAGAAGCATCCCAGCTTATGAGAATGTTCTTAAGGACTCTTTTGAGCGTTGCTTGGATCTATACTTACGTCCTAGAGTTCATAAGAAACGTGTAAGTTAGTAACCCCTTTGGACACCATGTTTATCAATGACTAGCAAATTAATTTTTGGTGGCTTTCTTGGAAGATATTTGAATTGGTTGGTCCATTTTGCTTCTGTGTGATTGATATGGTCCGAGGACAATACCTATAGATTGAATAGGCAAGTGCATCTATCGAGCATAGTATAGCGTAGGAGTATCGAGTGTTGATCTCTCAAACACTAAAAGTATTAGTGTTAACTCTTTCTCTATTATTTAACTGGTAATTTTAAGTGAATTAATTAACTAATTAAAAACTAAAATAAAATAATTCAACAAACTAGAATAATGAAAATATAAATTAGAGAGTGGGAAAAAGTTGACTAATATGACAAACGACAATCAAGTATTGAATCCCCCTAAGACTTATTAAGAAATTAATTTTTCAATAATACTATTTAATTCAATATTTATGGAACTGTGTAAATTCATTTAGTATGTTAAAATTCTTCTCAAGATAATTAATAACTAATTTTAGGTTAATTAATTAAAATATATTCCTAATTAAAACTCATAAAATTGCATTATAGTTCGTTTGAATTTCACTATTAGGTTTGACCCTAATCCGGAGGATTTATATTATCCTATCTCTAGAGTTACATACAACTTTTTTTAATTGTGTTAAATTTATTCAATAACTTGATTTCTCAATTTAATTTTAAAGAATTGTAAAACAAAAATCAATATACTGGACATATCAATTAAAGGAGATAAAAAGTAAACACAATTGAAGTCTATAAAATAGTGAAAAGATTGTATTGTTTAAAGAAAATTATAATTCAAAACTCATTTTAGGGTTTATCATACTCAAATGCTTAACTAATTTAGTCCATAATGGAATTACTAACCAACATCAACATAAAGAGAAAATAAAATAGAAAGTTGTCATGATAAAATCCATGCAGTCTCTAATTCTCTTTAAGTTTGATAAATGACCAATAATTTTTCTCTTTTGGACAGTTTTTTCTGCAAACAAATAAAAAAAACTTTTTTTTCTTTGGAATTATTCTCCTTTATTTATAATCTCTTACTCCATTTTAAAATAGGAAAAATATCATCCTTCATCAATTAGGAAAAAAAATAATAAACCTTCCTTTTTTAAGAAAGAACCCAGTTAGCTTCTCAAACTGCACGGACAGCTTCTCAATTTTATTAGGAAAGAATATGCATTCTATCTGAAAAATATCAGAATTGATCCCTGAACTGTCAAATTTCTATTTGGCCCTTGAACTTCTGAAATTACACAATTCCACCTGAAAAATTCTCATAATTCATCAATCAGCTCCAATTTCCAGAATTTCCTATAAAATCACAAAATACAAGCCCAAAGTGGGACATCATCTGATATTTTTTTCAAATTAGACTCAATTAACAATAAAACTAGCCCTAAAAATACTAAAAATAAAGAATTATCAATGATAAATCTAATGAAAATTCTTCCTTCTAATACTTCAGGTCAATATAGATCCTGAATCTTTGAAATCTAAGCTTTCAAGCAGGATGAATCTTAAGTCGTACCCTCTGACATACTACATTGAGTATAGAGGTCACAAAGGTGCAGTCACATCAATTTCTGCTGAAGCTTCAGGACAGTGGATCGCTTCAGGTTTGGATGTTCATCCTTAATAATTAGACTTTCAATCAACTGTTCAGTGTTTTTGGATGTAAATCTCATGATCTAATGTTGTCTGGAAAGGTGCGACTGATGGAACTGTGCGTGTTTGGGAGGTTGAGACTGGTAGATGTCTTAAAGTATGGGAATTTGATGAAGCTGTTCAGTCTATTTTGGCTATCTCTGTGTAAGGCTAATTTCATTTTTAGTGAGTTAAATTTTCTTTTCTTGAATCTTCTCTTTTTCATTTTGAGATATGTAAAGTTGACAAAGACTAATCCTGCAGGGGACTAGATGTAATTGTTTTGAACACCGAATTGGGCAATGAAGAAGTGCAGCAAAAAGTGAAAGAACTTCTTCATGTTGAGAAATCTACAATTCCAGATGATTCTGGTTAGTGTAAAAATTGGCCATCTACGTCAACAACGGAGAAAATGAGTGTTTTGCCAATGCATCTGGATAAGGCATATTATAATTATATTGATGCATATATTATTGAAACATCTATTAAATTGTGTAAATGTGCTCGTGGAGTTGAACCATTTTGTTGTTCATATGTCAAGGTAGGTTTTTTTTGCATTGCATGTCATTTGAATGCGAGTGATAGATATTTCTAACGTGCTTATTTGTAAAATTTGATTCTGCCCCAACTCATGCAAGTTTATGTTATATAAGTCAATATTTGGACACTTGTCCTGTGTTTTCTTGACCTGTTAATTACGCGAATCCAGATCAGTTCTTATACACCAGCTCTCTAAGAAGCTCACCCAAAGACTTCCATTTAAGCTGCATGGACTTCCAGTATCATCAGTTTTTCATCCTACTCGTTCCATTTTCTTTGTTGCAACAAAGAAGAATGTTCGTGTTTATGATTTGTTGAAGCAGAAGCTGATTAAGAAGCTTGAGACTGGACTCCGTGAAGTTTCTTCCATTGCAGTTCATCCTGCTGGTCTTACTTCCTTTTCCATTTATTAATTTTCACAGCTAGTATGCATTTCTTGTTCTCCACTTTGTCATGAATCTGACATTGGCCTTTGAGTGCAGGTGATAATGTGATTGTGGGAAGCAAGGAGGGGAAATTATGTTGGTTTGATATGGACCTGTCATCTAAGCCTTACAAAATTCTCAAGTATGTCTTTTTTGGCATTCTTAAACCTACATATCATATGATCAGTAATTTTTTTTTATTGTAATTGCTATTGTTCATAACAATGTTTACTTTTGAGGAAATAGTTTTCAACTACGCAAAATCTGCCTTGTTTCACTAATTGAATGATAGATTGATGTTTTATAATTTATGTGTTTCATGCGTATGGTACGTAATGTACATTTCTCTTTAGTATTCCATTCAGCTATTTCTGATATAGAGGTATGCCTTGATGATGAGATTTTTTCTGTTGTTGCTCTGATATGATTTTGGGACTTTCCAGGTGTCATCCAAAAGATATAACGAGCGTGGTGTTCCATCGATCGTACCCACTTTTTGCATCTTGCTCTGATGATTGTACTGCGTATGTTTTCCATGGCATGGTTTATTCTGATCTTAATCAGAACCCACTTATTGTTCCATTGGAAATTCTCCGTGGACATTCGAGCTCAGATGGAAGAGGTAAGTCTTCCATGAGTGTAGGCTGTATTTTACATGCAGGGTCATAGGAGATCTTGGAAATGAAATAGTTTTTGCCAAATGCAGATCAGATTGTTTACGCCAGTAAAATATGAATATTTCATCCACCTTTAGCCCATTTTAAGATAACTTAATGCCTGATGTTTGGGTAACTTGTTTTTTTGTGGGGAAGCTTTCACAAACTTCCTCTGTGGTAGTCTAATTTACACAGGCTTCTATCCAAATTGCAGTGTTCTCATTAAACAGATGTCAAAAGAAATTATTTTGAACTCTTGCTACTATAATTTTTTTATGTTTTGCTAATAGTAGTGAGAGTTCGCTGTTTTAACTGAAAATGGCATATGGGTGGACCTTTGATCCCCGTTATCTCCATTTTCTGAGGATATCCATGGGGATGCATTTGTAATTGGGAATGTTACAGGGATTTTTGAATGATATACTAGTTAATAATCTCGTTATCATATCTTACAGTCCTCATTTGTGGGTTTGCATGTATGTCTGTGTATGTATGAATCACCAGCATGAAATATTAATAGGAACTATATGTTGTTTCAGATATAAATTTGGTAGCTAGCAATCATTCCAACAAAACATATCTCATTGGCTGGTCAGGTTTTGGTCTGTTTATATTTGGGTATTTTCACTTTAGGTTTGTCTTTTTGTTGAAGTAACCCTAGAATACAGACCCCTTTTTGGCTGGTATTCATGTAAACCATTCCTGAGAATTCCTCTGCGGCCTTTGAGGTCATTCCCACTCTGGTGGTTTTGTTTCAGTAGTGGAGTCTGCTTCATCATGCATGGTCACCAGCCTCCCTTAGCTGTTTTGTGGACCCAATTTGTATTTACATATTGGATCATCTGACTAAATGATAAATGTAATATGTTCAGTTTTGAGTCGAAAATGTTACAGATTTAATTCTTAGTCGTTATATTTGCAGGAATATTGGATTGTAAGTTCCATCCACGTCAACCCTGGTTATTCACTGCTGGTGCTGATTCACTGATTAAACTTTATTGTCACTAGGATGATCTAAAAGAAGCATGTATTATTTCACATTGGTTAAAAAATGATTGGATATCCTTATGACACTCAGGATGATTGGCAATTGAGAAAAGCCCAAAAGCGGGGTTGTACTGTACAAGGTACCGTTCAAGCAAATTCAAATTGGAATTCTGGCATTTTATCTATATGTTTGCCTATGTAAGCTGAACAGGTCTGTATTACAATTTTGACAAGGACGTTCAGTTCTCTATTCATTTTTTAAGTTTCCAAATATGTATATTTTCTTATCGTTTGACTTGCTTCCTGGCATTTCCTGCAAATTGTCCAGAAATTGGAGAGACATGTTAGAGCCAAATCTTAACTATTGGTACAAAATGGCCATTGGACCTTATTTTAGCATGTATCAATATCAAAGATGATTAAAATGACAGATGATTTGGACGTTCTACTTTCTCCCTACATAGGGGGTACGTAAAATAAAAAACAGACCGTCAAGTATGATTTTAACTGAAAATGCTAATAAGATAAGGCAATACGCTCGAAGTTCAACAAGTATAAAGCATTGCCAACTGGAGACGAAAAAGCCAATACACGAATTTCTCCTGACTAGATTCTCAAAATAACTTTCGAAAATAGCAATCAGCTAAACTCAACTATACACTGTATCGCACTATTTATACAGGTTTATGAGTCGATGCATTCTCATTATTTCAGGATGTTACTATGTGGATTGAAAAAATTGCCTAGTTTATAAAAGTTGCACTGCAGCAATAGCTGGAATTTTCTCTCGTAGTTTCTGCGTGACAGCTACTCGAACAGTCATGACACCAGCAGCAGGACCCGTAATTCGGACTTTCACTATAGGCTCTTCAATTGCCACTAGTTCAAGAGATCCTCCAGCTGCTCCGACAAGGTACGGCCTAATTTCTTCAAGCACCTGACACAATTAACAAGTAAACAATAAGCTAACGTGGATGAATCATAATAACTGCAAGCGAATGTGTATTATTTCAGCTTTAACTTGGGATTTTATAGGGGTAAGGACACGTGCAAGAGGGAAGCAAAGCACATAACACAAGCCATTCCAGAGGTTAGATCCTCATGTGAAGCAGCCATGATGTGCAATCATCCATGCAAGAACTTCTTAACTCAACAACCTAAACCACATCTCCAACCGGTAATTTAGGAGCTCAAAAAGCAAAGAGCTAAACAATTATTAAAAGACTGTTACAATTGTTGCCTCCTTAAACTTGACAAAAAAACACCATATACCAAAACACAGCAAGTATGAATAATTTTTTTTCAACATAAAGCCATGATAAGATTCAATTCATGCCCCCTATTGGAGTAATTTTCTAAAGTTTGTATCGCCAAAAGGAATACATAAAACCAAAGCAGCTACTTTTGTTTGCCTAGACAGCAAGTTCTTGTATGCAATTCTCTTGCATGTTTACAAACACTTATTTTACAACAAGCAACCATATAGTCTCTATAGCGAGAAACTAGATATCCATTGTCATTGCATTTGGTGGACAGGGACTAAAAAAGGGAACAAGCAAGACAAAAAACTGTCCCATCCTTTGTTTTGTGCAAGCAGGGCATACAAATTAGTTCTCATGTTTTGTGTTTGATAAACAAACTAGGCAAAAGGACAAAATGGATGCGATACCCTAGTGTTTATCTTGTGTGTAGAGTGCGCTAATTAATTGAACATGAAAGCAATGTCGAAATCAAATATTCATCCAATCAGGTATACCAAGCAAATAATGAGAAGTTTTCTGTCCAGTACATTCATCGTATACATTCTAATTTCACTGGTTTCAAGGATTTAGCTATATTCAGGCTCCTCAATTTGGAAATAGAAATCCTTGAAACAGGTGCATGCACTCATCCAAACTTCAAACTCATAGAAAGTTAAGTTCCCCAAAACAATGTTTTTGGGGGCAAATAAGTGTACCTAAAACTTATGGGCAAGCAATAAAATACTTGCCACAGCCAACTCCACTACTGAAAAGCCATTGAAAGCAATGAATCTGTATCGCTTTTTTTTTTTTTTTAAATTCTTATCCTTACCGGCTCGAACCCTTGATTTTGTGCATTTGACAAGCATGCCAAGCCCATCAAGCTATCAGGGGAGCCGGCAATATATATCACTTTGAACGGTGTACATTATCAAAACAACTATTAAACTAGAAATCAAGATGGAATGAGTGTAAAATTAAATGATAAAACATGTAGCTTTCATGAGATATTTGAGATTGCAGATACAAGCACGAATTGCAAACATTATACAATAAGCATAAAGCAGTTACCATGACCAAACCCAACAGTGTGCCTGAAATTTTATCAAACAATTGAAATAAATACTACCATGGCATCGCACACAACAACTTACAGACCTGACAACAACTACAAATATAGACATATTCCTTCAACACAATCGTGTTGTCAGACAAATGTTCAGGCAAAGATAGGATAGAAATAAATCCACTGATAGTATTTAGATGCCAATTGTGAGTGTGTATATAGAACATTGTTGTAACTGCCTAACCAGTTGCTGCAGGTGGCTGATAATGGTCATTTAATGCGTTTGAAAGCAGTTTTGAATTATACCTTCAAGAAATAAGGCACTCTAGACACAGCCAGAGAACCAGTATCTAGAAAGACATCCCCAACGCATAAGGCTAAAATAGGAGTTTTAAATGCAAAGACAACTCTTGAAAGAATAAAGTTCACACAGAATGCAAATGAAATTAACTAATTCAGAATTCTTTAAGCAGATAAAAGACTAAAGCTGTTGCAACAACAGAAAAAAGATGTTCACTCAAGCAAAACTGTTTCTAACTCAGATATAATAGGACTAGTAAAACAGTTTAGGAATACCTGTTTGTTATCAAACATAGGGACTAAAGAAAAAGAATATTAAACATTAATATGAAATTCAAATGAGAGTTCAGAGTTTTGGGAGGTTGCTCCTTTCAATTTCTCCCCATATGAGAAGTTTAAAGAACTGCATCCAGTAAGAAGCAGAACATGAACAAAATCTTTCAAACAGCAACAACGCAAAACTAGATATTTCAACATATATTAATAGAACATTAATAAGGTAAAGAAATATTAGCACTAAGATTAAAGTGCACCATGTAATTACCTTCTCTATGTTTTCTTCACTCAGCTCAAGCCCAGTTTCTTCATCAGCAACTGGTTCTACTGCAACTATTTCAGGAATCTTTTCCATTAAGCGACGCTCAATACCCATCTTCATGGTCATAACAGAACTTGGACAGGAGCCACAAGCTCCTTGTAGCTTCAACCGCACAACATTGCCATCGATCTCATGTAATGCTACATTACCCCCGTCTGCAATGAGATATGGTCGAATTTCATCCAATACAGTCTCAACATTCTCTGCAGTTAACGGCAATTCCAATACTGAATCGGGGCTAGCCACAGCCTTTACAACTGCACAACAATAAAGAAAGTGATTCAACGACAAATCATTTGAAACTTAACTCAAAAACCAAAAAAGAGAGAACGAAAACTAAATCCATCTATTATCAACCAAAGTTGAATAAAATAATACAATATGACCTCTCTAAATTAATACCTCAATAATTGATAACCTCTGACATTTAATAAAATTTCATGAAACCAACCGCATTCAATATACATAGTTTAATATTTCTTATATCTAATTACTAATACAAATTATAGAAAAAATATTAATTAGCCAACTTACATCCTTTAGTGAACCATGTATCTATAGTAACCTATTTCTTCTCAGTTGTCATGATCTCAAACTATACATCTTGAAGTGCTTAATGAGCTATAACAGAGGTGAGACTTGAAAGGTCACAAAGATAAATACGTGACTGAAGGACACTTAATTTTCATAGATTTCATTTTTTTCTTAACGTTGGTCTTCTCATCTTTTTTATATTTAATTTTTAATTGGAGATATAAATCATCATTTCATTTAACTTTTTTGTTGAAAATGTACATCAAACTAATTGATAACTTAGAAATAATAAACATATAAGACTAAATCAACATGATGAAAGTTTTCTAACTATATCTAGAAGTATGTATTGAAATTAGAAAATATACATGAAATATTTTTTTTTTTTAAGTAGATGTTATACAAATTAATGACCTCTGCTAATTAACAAATTACTGTGTCATAAATCATATTAATTTAGAGAGGTCACACTATATTGGGTTGTTCAACATGTAAATAAGAAAACTATACAAACAATATAAAAAGGGGGAAAGTGCAAGCCAATATTTTGAGGAAATAAACCCGGCTAGAACAAGTGGTAGATTTAAAGGTAATTTTATCATATGAATGACTAGCAAAAGTTATTATTATTATTATTATTATTTTTGCACTTTCAACTTTTTAACTCTAGCAAGTTAACCAATCAAAGCTATACATTAAACACAGTCTTAGGAATAAATCCATATGGAATAATTTGATTTCAAATGAATCTCATTAAAAGAAAATTCATTTCATATCTGGATTATATGTAGAATTCACTCCGATTATAGCCTTATTAGTTCCTAGCTTGCAACTTTAAATTTTTAGCTTTATCAACTTCTACCACTTGTTAGTTTAGAATTCATTCATAAATTCAATCAATTTCAGTAGAATTTAACATCAGCACAGCCAATCTTATAGCATTTAAAACTTCAAATTCTAAATCAATTCTTGTGCATACCAAACATGGCAATTCTAGAATTACAAATTGAACTCAAAAACTTAATGGAATTCATATATACCAAACACACTCTTAGTTGAGTTGAAAAATTATGAAATGAATTTACTTTTTCTGAGAAAAATTACTGAAAAACAAAGAAAGGAATAAACTTTACAGCATAAATAATTCACAATTTATAGCCTATGTTCATGATCAAGTCCATCAATCCCAAAACAAGCCAACAAATAGCAGTGAATCGTATAAAAGCTCATAAATTTCACAATTAATTCATTAAGAGAAGAAAAAAAAAATAACCTAGAAGCCACCGCCGCGACAAGGCAGGCAAGCGAATCCGCAGTGAACGGCATCGGATGCGCCGCAGCTGATTGCGAGTTCCCAAAAACAAAGAAGAGGAAGAGGAGGAAGGAAGGTAGTGATGGTCTAGAGTTTGCTGGGCCCTACAGTAAGTCGGGTGCAGCACCACAGCTTGCATCTCTGATCGAAAAAAAGAAAAAAAAACCAAATTCAATCGAGACCGAAAGCAGAACCCGATTGTTTGATTGATTGATGAGATGCCGATGTAAATCTTCAACTACTAGATACGCGATTTTATATTGGCGCCCCCCTTTTTTTAATATTTGCTGGTCGAAGATGGAGGGCTGGGGGGTGGAGCTGGAGAAGTTTGTCTTGTTTTGATTGGAAAATGTGGCTGCAATTCTAATCCGATCTGGAAACCTATTTGAATATGGTTCATAATATTCTAATTTAAAATGTCTCCAATTTGATCGAAGTGTATATTATTAGATATAAATAAAAAATTTTTGAAAATAAATTTTGTATTTAAATAAAATTAAAATTATAAATTATTTAATTTAAAGTGATATAATACTAAAAAAATTAAATATGAAAATTCACCCTCATTTCATTAAAATAAATCAATACTGAAAACTTAAAATAACTTAAACATTAATCATTTTGACCTAATAAGTTTGTCACTCTGTCATATCAAAAAATAGAAATAGCTAAAATATTTATAAATTACTCAAAATTTGACTCAATTAATTAATAAAATGTTAATTTAATTAAAATTTATTTGCATTTGACTTGTTTATCAAATAAGATATGAAATATTAAACTCAAATTTAATAATAATTGACTGGTAAAATTTTTGAACCAGCTTGTAAATAATTCACAATAATTTTAATAATAATTTAAGTATATAAATACAATTATTTAGTACAATATTTAAATTGTTTTCTAGTAGGATATTAGTCAAAAAAATTTAAACAAAATAATATATTTTTTTACGTTGTGACGTTGTTTATGATATAATATTTAAAATTTTTTAAAAGATAAATTTTATTTATTATCTAATTTTATTAAAAAAAATTAGTTGAGTTAAATTTATTCAAGTTCATTTAATAAAATTTTATACTAATTTAGTTCATTTATTAAATAATTTTAAAATATTTCACTTAATATTGAAAAAAAAAAAAAAAAAAAAACTTGACCCCAACTCAATTAGTTTTTGTTTGGGCAAATCAATATTTGGCTAACACTCCGACCGCTGCCTGTTGAAACTTCAAATAAAACTATGCCGTTTTGCAGCAGAAAATTTTATTATTTTAAAGACACCTGCTAGGTTTGTTGGTTTCCACTCTTGCGCATTTCTGAGTCTTTTGTAAAAACAAATCCGCAGCTCTCAAGCTCCGTTCATTCGCCGGCGACGTTGAGGTAAAAAAAAGAAAAACTTTATTTGTTTGTTTGCTAGTTAATTGATTGGATACCCATGAAAAATCAAATTCAAACTTGTTGATATGAGGTAGTTTTAATTTTGCTTTAGTTGCTGATGAAGTTTGAAACTTTGCGTTTGTGTAAGCTTTTGTTTCTATCTCAAACATCTCTAAGGAGAATGGGGAATGAATAACTACTATGAAAAATTTTTATGTTCAACGCTTATAATTAAGGGTTTTTTTTCTTTTTTTTTAATGAAGAGTTGTGTGCTTGATTCATCTTGTTATATGCTACATTGAAATTTTGATAATTCTGTAGAGTTCCTGAACCAGGGTGGGGAATGGAGGAAAAGAATCATGTTGCTGACCCTAACTGCTGTAGTTTGATTTGGGTTAGTTTTAAGTTTATGCTAGTTTGAGTTAAGGGATCAATTGGTTCAATGATCTTTGAACTGATGAGCAACCGAGTGGCTTTTTTATTTACTAGGTTGATGTCTAGGGAAGATCTAATAGCTATGCAGCAAACTTAATAGTCTGGGAGCTTTTCCCTGTGAAAAATGCTTGCCTGCACCTAATGTACTACGCCGACACTCACATGTTGTGGGACTCACATTCATGTGAGAGGTAAGTGAGTCTTGACTCCGATGATGACTATGTCAAGAATTTTCCTTTTTTCTTTATGCTTCTTCCTCTAGGCTAGAGGCTTTAAGTAAAACTTTTGTCAAATTGGTGCTTTCTGCTTAATGAATATTGGTTGATTCAATATCACCACCTTTTAAGAACATCCTCATGATGGAACCCCGAATTAGTTGAATGTGTAAATTATGCTTTTGCACACAAATCTTACTGGTGCAGTGTCTTGGTGATGAGATGAAACAATGGTTATTGGCCTCTTTACGTGCTTTCTTGTTTATTTGTTTCATTTGTAGATAGAAGCCAATCACCCCAACTTCCATATTATTTATTTCTTGTTACAGGGGAATGCCAAATGTCAATGGAAATCTTCCTCTTGAAGATAATTAACTTTTTTTTTTGTTTGTGAGCGTGCATATTCTTCACTCGTCAAGATTTTCTTTGCCCTTGAGTAATTTCTTGAGGTAGAACTGCTTGTTCCCCCCACCCCAATCTCAGGAGAGTTCATCTGACCAGTGAACTTAATATAATGGAAGCAAAATTTTTTCGCTTTCTTAAGATTGTGGGTGTTGGGTACAAAGCCAGAGCTGAAGCAGAAGGGCGTCTCCTATATCTCAAATTGGGATACAGTCATGAGGTTGAACTCACAGTTCCTCCTGCTGTCCGCGTTTTCTGCTTCAAGAACAACATAGTTTGTTGCACTGGAATTGACAAGCAAAGAGTGCACCAGTTTGCCTCTGCTGTTCGTAGTTGCAAGCCTCCTGAAGTTTACAAAGGCAAAGGTATAATGTACCTGGATGAAGTGATC
>CATIWR010124230.1:0-31590 GCA_949677035.1 Omphalea diandra | reverse complement strand
TTTTTTTATATATATATATATATATATATATATATATATATATATATATATATATATATATATATTTGTGTGTGTGTGTGTGTGTGTGTGTGTGTGTGTGTGTGTGTGTGTGTGTGTGTGTGTGTGTGTGTGTGTGTGTGTGCACGTGTGCATATATAATTTAAAATTATTTAATCATTAATATTTTGATAGCTATATTAAACAATTAATAACTAATAAATTATATTTAAAACTCTTGACATGTGGACACACACATATATGGCAATTGAAATATCTAATAATTTGAACTTACCTATATTTTACAGCTGTTATTCTTTTAGATTAGCTTATAATATCTGCCTTTATGAAAACTTTTTCAAATTACCAAATAGATAATTTGTGCATTAATTTTTATTATGATGACTATGAAATGTATTTTTATGAATTGTAGATAGCTATGAATAATAAAATAATGAAACTAATTTTCTTTTACTACATTACTTGCAAGTGTTGAGCAGTTCTGTGGTGTGCTCTCTTAAAGTATAATTTTACCTTAAATTCTTTTATTTTCTTCTTGATTTTTCTATTTTTCTATTTTTACCACATTTTATTACTTTTTGTTTTGTACATTATATTATAGTATGGATTTTATTATAAATAATGGCAAGAAAAAATTATTTGATGTTTGGATATATATAGAAAGTCTTAATTTAGGTATAAATTTTAGACACAATTAATTTCTATATTTAGTACAATAATATTATTTCTAACGCATAAGTTACTATTTTATTGTAAATGCTTCTACCAATATATTGAATCGGCTTATAGTGAATGTTCAAAATAAATATTCTACCGACTCATGTTTAGAAGTTGAATCCAATTAAGTTGATTTTATGATAGCTGACTTAACAAATTCTAAAGGTAATTATTTAACTTTATAGCTTTTGCAACATGAAGAAATTAATTCTAATGTCTTTACATTATAATAATAGATTATAGAGACGTGTCATTTACTATCGAAAGACAACAAAAAATGAGATGTATTAATTCCTCAGGTTATAGCTCTTCTTTATAAGCTTAAATTTTCTCTTATGTCATAAGTACAAAATTTATTATTTTTGTATAAAATCAAATGTATTTTTTTATAGCCATTTTATTCTTATTTCTAATTAGTCAAAAACTTATTAGGTCATTATTTTTAGAAATTAGATCTTAGACTGTCACATAATTAGTACCATCACTATATGGTGAACTATATTGGCTAGCTAAACATGATGAGTTGAGAGATTACGGAAATAGGGGTTTATAAAGTTTATTGTAAAAATGGAAGAATAAAACTACCTCTTTTACTACCAACTCCTCTATTTTTTGATAATTTGTTATAACATAATAGTGCGTCAGTTGGAGAACGACTTTATAATTTAATATTTGCTTTCTCATCCATTGGTGGGAAAATAGACTATGAGATAAACCAAAGATTGGGGCCTTATGTTTTTTTTTTTTTTTGAATTTGTCATCAAAATCATCATTTAATTAGTTCGTTATTCCTTATTGACGGAGAGACTTAAATTTGCACAATTATATATATATATATATATATATATATATAATACGTAATAAAATATCTTATTTTCTTAACATTGAGCCTTGTGCACCTATAGATGAAATAATTGTTATTGGTCTTATCAAAATGTTTGACAATTATAACAGAATATGTGATAGATTTAAAGAAAATGATTTATTGCCTATACAATCATAATTATTAGGCAAAAGATCAAAAGATAGCTTACAATATAATTTTCCTTCATCATTTGAAATAGTTGGTTTAATAGTTTGTGATTTTTGAATATCTAAATAAAATTCAAGATATTATAGTTGAGCATAAATCTAAAAAATTAAAATGAATTAGCATTTTACGCCCAAGTGTTATGCCAATACAATATCCCATATTATTCCCTTATGGTGAAAATAATTATAGAATATATATCAAATATAATATTAACAATCATTGTCATAATATAGTCGAAAATATATGAACAATACGTGAATATTATGCATATAGATTACAACAACGTCCTAATGAGGGAATAATGACTTTAATAAGAGGAGGTAGTTTATTACAACAATTTGTAGTTGATGTATTTTCATGTGTTTAGGAAGAAAGATTAGACTTTATTAGTTGGAATAAAAAAATTAAGATCTAAAAAATATTGAGGAAAAAAAATGTTGTACATAATGGTTATACTAATTGTAATGATGTAGCAAAATCAGTTGTAATATTATTTTCTACCTATAGTAGAAGTCCATATTATATGTTTGAGCATTATCATGATACTATAGCTATATGTAAATTTGATAGGAATTCTAATTTATTATAATTGTTACTTGCAACTCATTATGGCTAGAAATACAAATAATGTTAGATTACATTATTGGTAAAAAACTTGAAGATAGACATGTTGTTAGTTCCTAAAAGTTAAAGTTAACTAGTTAATTGAAGATATTAAAAAACACAAACAGTTTGGTGAAGTCATTGTTTTTTTAATATACTATCGAGTTTCAAAAAAGAGGACTACCTCATATTCATTGCTTAGGTTCCATTAACATAGAAAACCCATTACAACTTTGACATTGATAAAATTATTTCTATTGAATTACCATCTAAAGAACTAGATCATGAGGCACATCAAATCGTTTTCAAATTTATGATACATGGTCCATGTGATCTTATTACTTCACTATCCCCCTGTATGAAAAAGAATGAATACAGTAACTTTTTTTCCTAAAAATTATCAAAATGAAACTATTATTTACAAAAATGGATTTGTGATTTATAGACATAGAAATAATGAAAAAAATTGATAACCATTTTGTAGTATCGTACAATAGAGATCTATATGTATATATGAAGCCCATATATACGTAGAATATTATTGAATGTCTACAATGGTTAAATATATATTTAAATACATTATCGAATGGACTGATAAAATTTAAGCAGTTGTTGAAAATTATGAAAAATTATTGAACAAGATGAAAATGCCGAAACTATTATTATTGATGAAATTAAACAATATCTTGGCTATCATTATATTTAACCATGTGAAGTTATTTAGAGATTATTTGAATTTCTAATATAATATAAAGAGCCAACAGTTGAAAATTAATAATACATTTCAAACACATGAATAAGATTTTATTTAAATCTTTTGATAACTTAAGTTATATTATGCATAATTCAAATTTCAAAAAAAAAAAAAAACAATAATTCAAATTTCAAAAAAATGATGTTTACAGAATGGATGTAGTCAAGCAAACTTGATGAAGATGACAAAACTCTTACATATGTCGAATTTTCAACTAAATGAGCTTGACTTAAAAAAAAAAAACAAGATAAGGCATGGAATAGGCACAAGGGGGCTATTACATTGATAAAATTACATATGTTCATCCCTGATTTGGTGAACTTTATTATTTGCAAATGCTTTTAATATTGTTAAAGGACCCAAAAGTTTTGATGACAATAAAATTGTTAATGGAATTTTACATCATGCTTTTCAATCCTCCTGCAACACATATGGTTTAATAGGAAATGACATTGAGTGAATTAATGTATTACAAGAAGCTATATTATGATTATCATCTTTTGAATTATGATGCTTATTTACAAATCTTAATTCATTTTAAAAATATTTTGTAGGTGATATTAAATTTGAAATACATAACAATTTAGAAATTTCCTTAGCATGTACTTCTGACTATTATCTAAAAAATCAAGTTTTATTAGAATAAGAAATTACATTTAATAAAAATTAATCTTTTTAGTAAAATATAATTTAGCTTTACTTAATAAATCATTAATTGGTGACACAAATAATCAATTATTAATTTAAGAACTTAATTATAATATTGTAGAACTAATAAGTGAGCATAATAACTTAATTCAATCTCTAAATATTGAGCAATGTCACGTATATGACAATATTGTTTCAGTGGTACAACATAATAGAAAAGGATTATTTTTTATACATGGTTATGAAGGAATTGGTAAAACATTTTTATATGAATTATTATATTGAAACTTAGATAAAAAAAAAACTTATTTTAGTTGTTGCTTCATCTGTTGTTATTACATTATTATTATCTAGAGATAGAACTACTCATCCTATATTTAAGATACTTATCTAGTTGAATGGATATTCAACCTGTGAAATTAAGAAAAGCAAGACTAATAGAAGAAAGTCAGTTAATAATTTAGGATGAAGCCCTTATGAGTCACAAATATTGTTTTGAAGTATTAGATAGATTATTTAGATATATTTTATGTAATTCAAAAGAAGAAAAAAAATTTAATAATCCATTTGGTGAAAAAATTTTATTGCTTGGAGATGATTTAAGGCAAATTCTACCCATTGTTGTCACTAGTCATAAGCAAGATATTATAAATGCATTATTCACAAAATCTAATTTATGAACATTTTTTAAAGGTAAATAAAATTATTATTAATGTGCATTTAACAATAATTTAAGATGATAATCTTAAACTAACCAATTTTTCAAAATGGATTTTTTCAGTTGGAGACGGAACTGCACCTATAATAAAAACTAAGCAAAGATGATGAACTAAGTGATATGATCCAAATACCACACAATTTACTATTAAGTGATTTTGATGATACGATAAAACAAATAATTAAAGGAACATATCCTAATATAACATATAACTATGCAAACTATTTATATATTAAAGATAGATCTATTATAACATATACTAATGAAATTGTTAATATTATTAATAAATAAATTATTGATTTAATTCCATAAGAAGAAAAAATATATATTATAGCCCTGATTTAATCAGTAGAACATCTAATAATTTTGAGGAATAAAAAAACTCTTTATCAAATAGAATTTCTAAATTCTTTAAATTTCAATAGTTTCTCTCAACACAAATTAAAATTGAAGAAAAATATAATTATGTTATTAAGAACTATCAATCTTAGCATCAGTTTATGCAATGGCACAAGGTTGATGATAGCTAATTATTGGATTAGATTGGTCAAATCTAAGTCAAAACTCTCTTTTGATCTTGATAATATAGATTAAAAGGTTCTAATGTCTATTTTAAGTGCTGTTCTTGTAGAATTTAAGTTAGAAACTCATTAGAATTTGAACAAAAGCAAAATTCTCCAAGTATCAAAATTGGTCTAAAAATTGCAATTAATACAAGGCAGTCACAATCGCTACCTCAAGAAATAAAAGAACCAAAACCTTCAGTTTATTTTAGGTGGGAGTCATAGTAGGCCTCGTGACTGTGACTTTCAAAAGCTTCAAAAGGTCCTCCAGAGGTAACCAGGGAAGCTAATTGATGAGTGCCATATGTTCAAGGAGACCTTGGAAGATTTGAAGTTTGTGATTGCAATATTTGGTAGTGACCATAACTCACCTTCAAGATGGAATGTGATCCTTCAATTTGATTTTCAGTGGAAATAATAGTCCATTATCTCAACGCTATTCCATATAGCGTCACGATAAGATTTTCGCGATTGTAACCTTTATAATCCATTAGATGGCTAATTTTTGAAGAGCCAATGCCAGAATGCCATACGTCACTAGCCGTTAGACACATTTGAAGATCGCAACCAAGAAAAGGCAAAATCCAAAGTGAAATATAAATAGCGACTGCGACTTATTGTCTTGACTGTGACTTGCCTCTGACATGCATGTAATGTAGGATTTGCCACTACACTTTAGAGATTTGCACATAGTTTTATTGTAAAGGCTTTTTATTTGTTAAAACTTATAAATACCATCAAATGGCTTTAAATGTAAGAGGATAACATTTAATTATGGAAAAACTCTTATAATTTAATTTCTCAGCATTTTAACGCATTTAATCTTTATACTTGAGTTGTTGAAGGCTAGGTGTTAGCCTTAAAGGCTTTAGGATTAGGTTTTTAAGGTGATCATAAGGGATAAAACTCTTGTGCAAGGTTGTGTGTAAGCCAAAAACATAATTGTAAAGTATGAGCTTTGGGAAAACAATTAGAAGTTTAGTATGAGCTTGTAAAGCACCATTAACAATTATTGAAATATCTATATGAGTAATTGGGGAGTAGGCGTAGGGTTTGTTAACACCCGAACCACTATATATTGCTTGTGTTGATTTTTCTCCTACTTTTTCTCTAACCTTTAATTTGTTCAACTCCTTCTAAAAGTTTAAATATTTTACCAATTCAACCCCATTTCTTGGTGCAAACAAATGGTATCAAAGAAATGGTTTCAAAATATCTTAATTCTTAAGAAAATATCATGAAACAAAAAGGAATCAACACTCGCTTCAAGCCCTTCTTTGATGGATTCAACTATATAATGGATACCTATCTTGATAATAATGTGGTGGATCTTTGGAATGTTGTATCAAAAGAGTGGAAGCCATTCGCTAGAGTAGTGGATGAAAGTGAAGAGTCGCTTCCTAGATAAGAATAGGTTGAGGTCCATAGGAAGGAAAATGGAAAGAACAAAAGTGTAATGACAATCATCTTAATTTCTATCTCAAGGGAAGAATGTGGAAGAGTTCAACATTGTCACACTACTCATAAAATATGGAGGGCCTTGGAGAACTACCATGAAGGCATATGCAAATTAAATTAAGTAGATTGGGCATGTATGTAATGGATTATGATCTTTTCATGCTAAAGGAGAATGAAATCATCACTAAGATGACAAATAGACTCCTTGCCATTATAAATAATATGAAGAAGTATGGGATACAAACCATTAGGTAAACACCAAAATCCTTAAAATGTTTCCTTTGGAAAAGTTTAGGGCTTGGGTGTGTAGTATTGAAGAGTCCAAAAAGACATTAGTAAAGTACCAACTGATGTCCTCATTGGAAAGCTTCTTACTCATGAGACAGTGATCAAGAAAGATGATGAAATGAAAAGGATGAGAGAATAAAGAGAAAAAAGAGAGAAAAAGACTCTTGTTCTTAATTCCTTTAACAAAGAAAAAAAAGTGGAAAAATGTTGAACAAAAGTGATGAAAGTGAGAAAGAAGAAGAAGTTGCCATGCTCTCTAGGATATCCAATGAGCTTATGAAGAGAAGAAAGGAAAGAAGAAACCTCAAGAAACCATCATTCAATTTTAAAGAGAAGAAGAATGAGATGACTTACTTTGAATGTGGGAGTAAAGTCACATTAAATCTAATTGTCCCAAACTCAAGAAGAATAAAAAGTGGGATAAGGGGAGAAAAAAGGGTTTCAAAGCAACATGGGATGATAAGGTTGCAAACTTTTACTTTATGGCTTAAGAGGACTCCTTTAATGAGGTAAATACTTCTTTCTAATCTTGTGATGATATTGATTCTTATGAAAATGAGGATGATGGGCTACTTGAAGCCATGTCCTTAAGATGTGATAAATATAGATCCAAAATGAAAGTTTACAAGAAAAATATGTTCTAAACCTAAGGATGATTTCAAAAGTTTAAATGATCTTATTTGTAGCTTAAGAACCTTTAAGGAGGAACTTAAAAAGTCTTTAGAACAAATTTCTAAAACTTCATCCTCTCTTGATTCTTTAAGAAATGAAAATAATGATTTGAAGAATGAGGTCATTAAATTGGGAAATTCCATTTTAAAATTTCATAAAGGGAAAAAAGCTTATATCTCAAAAACCCTTTATGAGACATGGTCTTGGCTTCAATGGTCCTTCTACATCTACATCTTCTCCTCGCACTTTCATTAGAACTTCTATACCTCAAACTTCTAGTATAGAGGTGGTTGGGAAGAAGAGTGCTTCAAGTACTAAGCCTCTAGTGCCTAAGGGTAAGGGAAAGGCAGCCTAAAGCTCAAAGCCAAGCCTCAATGTGCTAATCATTCTTTCATTTACCAAAAGTGGTATGCATAAAGACACACACCTCTTACTTCTCACTATAATGTTCTTGCATACATATACATGTCCATGGCATGAAAAGGCCCCTTGCTCATACTAAAATCACTCATAGGAGAAAGACTAATAAGTCAAAACTATAATGTTATTATTGCATGAAATTTAGACACATTAATGTATTTTGTTACATTAGGAAGGCTCATCTCAAATTAAAGAACCCTTCCAAGCCTAATCTCTTATGACCCAAGTATGCTTATGTACTTAAATAAAGGTTAAGTTGCTTTATTTTGTTGGTATGCTTGGATACCACTATTGAGGAAGACAATGATTAGCATATGGATAGTGGATGTTCAAAGCATATGATTGGAAATAAGAAGTTATCCATATCCATTAAAGAAAAAGATGGTGGTAATATGATTTTTGGAAACAATGCCAAGGGCAAAGTAATTGGCATTAGTGTGATTAGTTTTAAGGGCTCCCTCCTTATTGATAATGTTGTTTTAGTTGATGGTTTAAAGCACAATTTATTAAGTGTAAGTTAATTATGTAATAAAGGAAACAAAGTTACCTTTGATTATAGAGAATGCCTTGTTGTCACCTTGATAAATGAGAATGTTGTTTTCAAAGGTGAAAGGCAAGGTAAAACATACATAATTAACTTAGACAATTTGGCTAGTTAATCTTTCAAGTGACTTGTGTCAATTAGCAATGAAGCATGGATTTAGCATAAAAGACTCGGACATGAAAACATGAAACTTCTCTAAAAATTTGTCCAAAAGAAAGCTAGTTAAGGGTCTTCTAAAGCTCAAGTTTCTTCAAAATAAGACATGTGGACCATGCCAAATGGGGAAGCAACACCAAGAATCCTACAAGCTAAAGAATATTGTAAGTACCACTAGGCCTCTTTAACTCATTCACATGGACTTAGTTAGGAATGCTAGTCTTAGTGGAAAGCGTTATGCATTTTTCCTAATTAATGACTACTATAGGTTCACTTAAGTTAGTTTCTTGGCTCATAAGATTGATGGTTTTGATGCTTCCAAAAGTTTTACAAAAGGAGTTTAAAGTGAAAAAGTTGCTTCATTTTTGTTATTAGAAGTAACTATGGAAAAGAATTTCAAAATGAAAATTTTAAAAACTATTATTTGAAGAATAGGATTTCACACAACTTTTCAGCTTATTGAACACCACACAAAATGGTATTATGGAGAAAAAGAATAGAACATTATTTGAGATTGCTAGAACTATGCTTAATGAGTATTCACTTCTATTGACCTAAGTTAGGTGTCAAAATTAGTCACTCTATATTTTGATCTTGACAATAAAATTGAATAATACTAATTTTATAGTTAAGAGTATTTTTTTTTGTAAAAAATTAAGTTAGAAAAGTGTTTACACTCAAGAACTTAGAACATCCTCTAAATCATGAAATAAACCTGAAAGTCATCCCTAGAAATGAGAATCATGACCAAGATAAGAAAAAAAATATTAAAATCATGAGATAAACTCCAAAATTCTAAAATCTTTACCTCTTGAGAAATTTGATGCTAAAGTATGTAGTATCCAAGAGTCCAACCCAGAAATAGGGAAAATGCCAATAAATGTTTTGATAGGCAAACTCTTGACCCATGAGTTGGCTTTAAAGAAAGATGAGGAAATGAAGAAAATAAGGGGCCAAGGAGAAAAATCTGAAAAGCAAGAAAGGAAGACATTGGCACTCAAATCATCTTCAAAGGAAAAGGAAGTAAAAATAACCTCAAATGAAGAAGAGAGTGACAAAGAGGAGGAGGAACTTGCAATGTTCTCTAGAAGGACTAAGGAGCTGATTAGAAGAAGAAAATAAAAAGAAACTTCAAGAAAGTAACTCCTAACACCAAAGAGAGATCAACCGATATCACTTGCTATGAGTGTGGTAAGCAAGGCCACATTAAGTATGATTGCCCCAAGCTAAAGAAGAAGAAGAAAGGGGATAAAGAGAAGAGGATGAGCTTTAAAGTCACTTCGAATGATAGCTCCAGTGAAGATGATGAAGAAGAGGAGATTGCTAACATATGCTTCATGGCTCGAGAGGACTCTTCTAATGAGGTAAGCACTTCATCTCGTTCTAATTTTGGATTATATAGATGATGAGCTTCTAGAAGCTCTCACAATGAAATGTGACAAATATAAGTCATAAATGAAGACTTATAAAAGGAAGTACACAAAATTAAAGGATGATTATAAATCCTTTGATAGCCTTGTATGTGAATTGAGGGCTTCAAATGAAGAACTAAAAAATCTACGAAAAATCTTTCCAAATCATCTTTATCACTAGCTTCATTAAGAAAAGAGAACGACTCTTTTAAAGGAGAAGTCATTGAGGTTAGAAGCTCTATCTCTAAATTTCATAAGGGTAAGGAAGCTTTGGATACCCTCATAGTATCACAAATGCCTCCTTTGATTAGGCATGGTCTAGGCTTTAATGAAGTCTCAACATCTCAAACTTCAAGTATTGAGGTTATTGGAAAGAAGAGTGCCCAAAGCACTAAACCCCCCAATGCCTAAGGGCAAAGGGAAAGTGCAATAAGGCTCAAAGCTTATTTCTAAAAAAACCAATCATGCTTACATGTACAATAAAAAACATGTTAATTCTAACACACAAAAAAAAAATTCACATCTATACCCATACATGCATGCTCATGTTCTCACACACATCACATAGGTATGAGAAAATCCCCCACTCATACAAAGGCATTACATAAGAGGAAGACGTATAAGTCTAAACTTAAGTGCCATTACTATAGGAGATATAGACACATTAATGTTTATTGTTATATTGGGAAGGCACATCTCAAATTGGAGGATCCTTTAAAGCCTAATCCCTTAGGACCCAAGTATGCTTGGGTACCAAAGAAGAGATGATTTATTGTGTTGTGTGGGGGTGTTTGGCAGCCACCAATGAATCAAACGATTGACATATGGATAGTGGATGCTCAAAACACATGACGAACATATTCATGGCCCTAAAGGAAAAAGAAAGTGGTAATGTCACATTTGGTAACAATGCTAAGGGTAAGGCAATTAGCATTGGAACCATTGGTAAGAATGGTTGCTCTTTAATTAATGATGTTTTGTTAGTTAATGGCTTTTAACATAGTTTGCTTAGTGTAAGTCAATTGTGTGATAAAGGTAATAAAGTCACCTTTGACCCTAAAGAATGCCGAGTTACCATATTAGTGAATAAAAATGTTATTTTCAAGGATGAAAGGAAAGACAATACTTATCTAATTGACTTAGACAATTTGGCTAACCAATCTTTTAAGTGTCTTATGTCTCTTAGTAATGAAGCTTGGCTATGATATAGAAGACTTGGGCATACTAGCATGGAGCTCTTATAAAGCTTATCAAAAGGAAAGCTAGTGAAAGGTCTTCCCAAGCTAGGATTCTCAAAAGACAAGACATGTGGTCCTTGCCAAATGGAGAAGCAATATCAATCTTCCTTCAAAGCCAAAAAAGTTGTAAGTTCTTCTAGACCCTTTCAACTAATTCATATGGACTTGATAGGACCTACTAGGAGTGCTAGTTTAGGTGGAAAATATTATGCACTAGTCCTAGTTGATGATTACTCTAGGTTTACTTGGGTGTGCTTTCTAGCTCATAAGTATGATACTTTGATGCTTTTAAAAGTTTTGCAAAAAGAATTCAAAATGAAAAGGGTTACTTCATTTATTCTATAAGAAGTGACCATGGAAAGGAATTTCAAAATGAGTCTTTTGAATCTTATTGCTAAAAGAATGATATTTTTTCAACTTTTCAACTCTTAGAACACCACAATAAAATGGTGTTGTAGAGAGGAAAAATAGAACGTTAGTAGAGATGGCTAGAACTATGATCAATAAGTAATCTTTGCCAAAATACTTTTGGGCCGAAGCCATTAATACTTCGTGTTATATTGCAAATAGAGTTTTTAAAAGATCCATTCTCAATAAAACATCTTATGAGCTATGGAATGGTAGAAAACCCAAGATATCATATCTAAGAGTATTTGGATGCAAGTGCTATATATTGGATACCAAGATAATCTTGGAAAAATTGACTCAAAAACTAATGAAGGTATATTGTTAAGGTATTCCACCTCTAACAAGGCCTATAAAGGCTTCAATAAAAGTTCAATGGTTGTTGAAGAGTCTATGCATGTTGTATTTGATGAATCTAGTAAACTTGATCTTGGGAAATGTACTTTTATTGATGATCTTGTAGGTGATTTTGAAAATTTGGAATTGGAACGTACTATAAGAGAGGAAGACAAAGATAAGGATGAGGACGAGTCATCAATAGTAGATAAGGATCCTCAATATCAACAAGAAGCATTGCCAAATCAATATCTACCTAAAGATTAGAGATTCTCCAAGTATCATCTTAAAGATTTAATCATTGGCGATACTTTAAAGGGTTGTATGACTAGGGGATTCAAGATGAGCATGATGTGAGAGCTCAAGTTTTTCCTTGATCTATAAATCAAGCAAACCAAAAAAGGGATCTACATCAACCAAGTCAAAAGACATACTCAAGAAATTTGGCATGGATGGATGAAAAGTAGCAAAAACACCCATGAGTGGTACCATCAAATTGGACAAAGATGAATCAGGTAAGACAGTTGAAGAAAAGAGATACTAAGGTATGATCGATTCTCTACTCTGTCTTACTGCTTATAGACCTGATATTATGTTTAGTGTATGTATGTGTGCTAGATTTCAATCCTATCCTAAAGAATCACATTTAAATGCTGTCAAAAGGATTTTTAAATATTTGCATGACATATTACACTTAGGCCTATGGTATCCTAAAGATTCATCTTTTAATCTCATAAAATACTCGAATACAGATTATGCTGGTCGTCTATTAGATAAGAAGAGCACTTCTGGAACTTGCCAATTTATAGGAGAATGATTAATGTCTTCGTTTAGCAAGAAACAAGTTTCAGTTGCCTTATCCATCGTCGAAGCTAAGTATATAGCTGTAGGTTGTTGTTGCATCCAAGTGCTTTGGATGAAACAACAATTAAAGGATTATAAAAAAGTTGTTGATCACATTCCTATCAAATGTGATAACACTGGTGTGATTAATTTCTCTAAGAATCCCATCCAATACTCTAGGAGCAAACACATAGATATTAGGCATCATTTTCTTATAGATCATGTCCAAATGGTGATGTTGTGTTAGAATTTATAGACATAAATCATCAACCTGCGAATATTTTCACTAAACCTCTCAATGAAGAAAGGTTGAACTTTATTAAAAGAGAATTAAGAATGCTTGATGGAAGCTCCCTAAAGTGAAGAAGTTTGATATTTTGTTTGATTGCTATAGATTTGGTTGTGTATGATATTTATCATTGGATGTCTTTATTATAAGTGCAATTGTGCTCTTTTTATGTCAATTTGCATCAATATATTAAGTGGATCACAACTTGAAATGTCAAATTTGCTTTTTCATTATTATCTTTCTTGCCTTGTAATTCGCAGTCGTTATCCTTAATTGCGGTCATGAATTATAAGTTCATTTTACCCGACTAACAACTATCAATTCGCAGTCGTAAAATTTGCTCTCCATTGCAAATTCAATAAAGAATTTAAAATTTTGACAATTGTACGCCGGTTCTCGAGGATTTTTGGTCCATCACTCACATATTTTAGAATTAGTGGTCGTGATCCTAAATTCGTGATCGTTAATTCTAGTAACTGCCTCACATTTATTTGATTTGACTGCCAACTTTTTTAACCTTTCATTATTCACATTCTACCCATTTTTAGTCATTTATATACCTTTTTTTATGGCTATATAAACCCCCTAAACTGTGATTTTCATCACTACATCCTACATTAAATCATCTATCTTCTCTCATACTCTCAAACTTCTCTAAATCTTTCTACTCTTCCTAATGGCTCCTAAGAAAGCTTCAAGAGCAGAGAAGGGCAAGGCAGTAGCCTAACCCTCTGCACCATCAGCCTTATATTAAATGAAAGGGATTACAAAAGAAGAGAAGGATCACTATAAAGCTAATGCCTCCAAAATTATCCTTCTAAACAAAATCCCCTCCACTTTCCTTATAGAGTCTCTTAGGATCAATGATGAGATTCATGTATTTCTCTCCAACTTGGGATGGAATGAATTCATCTTTCGTGATGAACCTGGATATGAAGAGATCGTAAGAGAATTCATGTGTACAGTAACTCTTAGTTACAAAGCTGAATCCTGCGTTGGATAATATGGGTTAGTATTTTGAGCTTTTGGGGATCCTTATTTTATCACTTTTGAACAATTATCCAACCTCTTTCATCTTCAAGTTGGAGATAACATTCTATTCATTATCTCCACACTTAATATTGTTTACTCTGAATTTTGGTTTGAAGTTTCAATTGAGACCAAGCATGATCCCAAAACTCCTTTAGCCAAATACATCAAAACCCTTCCTTTTTGGTTACTTTATCGTATCATCACCTTCTCTATTAACGCTAGAGGTGATGGTAATGAAAAATATCTCAAAAGGACCTTGCTTTCATATTTTGTCTTGTGAAAAATAAACCTATCCAATCCGGTCGCTATCTTGTGGATCAATTGATCCATATGAGCACTAAAACTAAAAGCCAATTTCTCTTCCCTCCCATGTAACTACCATCTATAGATTTATCGAAGCTCTTAATGAGGAAAATGAAAAATTCCTCCCTAAGAAACTTTTTTCTTCCTAAAATTTTCTAGACCTCACTTATCTTATCAATGCCAAAGCCACTCACCCAAACTCCTATGCCTATCCTTTGGGTGCTTTTGGGGCCAAAAAGCTGAAAACTTCCCAAGCCTTTAAGAGAAAAAGGATTGTCATTAAAGAAGGAGCACTACTAGTCCCGCCTCTTCAACTAAAATCTAAGACAAAAATTTCTCTTGCCACTATCAACCAAAAGCTAGATAATGTGATGAAGATGTTAAAGAGGCGATTTCTTCTCATTTCCCACCTCCACAGTGAGATGATGGACTTGGAAGAGAAGATGGATGTTCCTCCTTACCTTCTTTCCAATTTTGCCGAATATGAGGACACACTGGAGGAGGACAACAACCCAAAGGTTGGAGATGGAGACGAAGCTAAAGTAGGAGGTGATGATAAAGAGCAAGATGATTCTGGAGATGATGATAGTTCTTCAATCTTTTAGACTAGTTTCTTTTCTTTTCTTTGTTTAAATCTTTGATGTATAGTTGTTAATCCCATAACTAATTAATAAATAAAAGTGTTTGAATTTGAAATTCTTTATTTCCTATGCTATATGATTGATACTTGCTATATGTGATTGCAATTTTTATGATTCTATGAGTTAATATTTGCTCCTTATGATCCCTTTATCTCATCTTTATACATGTTATTTAATATTCTCCATTCACCCTTTTTTTTTATCTTGCCAAAAGGGGAGAGAATTGTATGGAAAAAATAGTTTATTAGAGAAAAGCATATGTTAAGGGGGAGTATTGTTTGTCTCTCATACTTAGAATTTTACTTTGATCATTATCTTGAAATTTTTTTAAGTATTCATTGAATCATTCACCATCCCAACTTCATAACTCATGCGTTTATTTTCCCTTAAGATCAATCTAAGTTGCCAAAATAAAAAAATGGGAGATTGTTGGACTAGGTTGGTTGAACCTAAGTCATGAATCTCTTTTGATCTTGACAATAGAGATTGATCAGTACTAATACTTTCATTTAGTGTTGTTTTGCAGATTATAAGTTAGTTTTTTCATTAGAAGTTAGATGGAATTCAAAATCTCAAACCTTCTAAAGTTCATCCAAATTCGCGGTGTGTATATTCTAAATCGCTGCAACAAATCAACCATAAGGATGGATAAAGCTAGACTAGAGCAATTCGCAGGCGTGACCTAGCCGAAGAAAGTGAGCTTAAGTCATAGAGGAATTCACAATGAGTGTCGTGTCAAGATTCACGACCATGACTTTCATAGTGACAAAGGAGGGAACTAAAGCCATAACCATAACATGCGAAGTGTCCTAAGTATCCGTTAAAGATAAAAAATCACGAGGGTGAATATTAGGTAGAGTTCGCGACTCAAGGAGTCATAGCTTTCTCACCAAACAGAGGAATTCATGGTTACAGTCATGCTTAAGACATAATTATCTCGTGATCATGATTTTTAATAGTTATTAGAATGCAACGACTATGTTTTACTCTACAAATAATGTACAACTGACACATGGACTAGTCGTTAGACTCAAATGGGGCTTTTCATTGTAATTTTTAGTTCCTCAATGGAAATTGGAAATTTGCGATCGCGAAATGGTAGTAGCTACAGTGAGTTCCGCTTGACAAGCATTTAATGCTAAATTCACCTAACATATCTTGGAGATTTGTTGATAGTTTTAGACCAACGTTTCTTTGATGGATATGAGCCATAAATACTCCACTAAACAGATGTAAATGTAAGAGAATTTATTAATTTGTAACCAAACTCTTGCCAATTTACTACTCAATCTTGCATTCTCATTTATGTGTAGTTGATTATTTGGTGTGGGCAATAAACACCATTGTAAAGTGATTTTGAGTGAGCTTAGAGTAAAAACTCTTATGAGAGGTTTTTGTGTGAGCCTAGAAAACACAAGGTGCAAGGTTTCTTATGTGAGCCATAAACACAAGTTGTAACAATTTGGTGTGAGCTTGCAAACATCGATTGAGTTGAGTAAAACACCTAATTACAGAGAATTAGGGAGTAGACATAAGGTTTGTTAACACCCGAACCACTATAAAGACTTGTGTCAATTTCTCTATTCTCTTTCATAACTTCTTAAACACATTTATCTTTCATTTTAATTTTTAATCAACCACTATTTCAACCCCCCTTCTTGGTGCCCTAGACCAACATATTTCTAGGTTATTCCACAACTAGTAAGGCTTATAGAGTCTTTAACAAAAAGTCCATGGTGGTTGAGGAGCCAATGAATGTTATTTTTAATGAATTTAGTATGCTTGATCTCAGGAAAGGTACTCTTTTTTATAATCTTATAGGTGACTTTGGATAATTAGAGCTCAACACCACACTAAAGGAAAATGTGATTGATCTTAAAGAACAAGAGCCATTTCAAGAAAAAGAACAAGAGCCATTTCAAGAAGTGGAACAAGTTCAACCTCAACAAGAAGAGAACCAAGCTCAAGGATTACCCAAGGATTAGAGGTACTTCACGAATCATCCAAAAGAGTTAATCATTGGTGAAACCTCAAAAGGAGTAAGTATTAGAGCTTAATTAAATGCTTTGGACAATAATCTTACTTTTATTTATCAACTCAAGCTAAAGTCAATTGAAAAGACTCTTGATGATGAGTGTTGGGTGATTGCTATGCAAAATGAACTTAACCAATTTAAGAGAAATAACGTATAGGAACTTGTCCCTAAGCCAAAGGATCACTCAATTGTAGGTTGCAAAAGGTATTTAGGAACAAGTTAGATGTGCAAGGTTACATCATAAGGAATAAGGATAGATTGATAGCTAAAAGGTACAACCAAGAGGAAGGCATAAATTATGGTGAAACCTTTGCCCTCATTGCAAGGTTAGAGGCCATTAGAATTCTTTTAGCATATGCATGCTATATAAAGTTTAACCTTTTCAAAATGGATGTTAAAACTGCATTTTTAAATGGTTTTGGTATAAATGCCTTAGTTCTTTTTCTTTTAAAAAATGATTTTGAAAAGGGTAAGGTTGACACAACTTTGTTTGTAAAAAGGAATAAAAATGACAGATTGATTGTTTAAAATTATGTTAATGACATTATATTTGATGTTGCTAATGAATTTCTTTATGAGGATTTTGCCAAGTGTATGACTAGGGAATTTGAAATGAGCATGATGGTTGTGCTTAAGTTCTTCCTTGGTCTACAAATCAATCAAAGCAAAGAGGGATCTTTATCAAGCAAAGCAAAGAGGGATCTTTATCAACCAATCCAAATACACAAAGGAGTTACCCAAAACATTTGGAGTGGGTAGATGCAAGGTAACAAAAACACCAGTGAGTACATCAATAAAGCCTGACAAGGATGAATCGAGTAAACCAATAAATGAGAAGAATTACAGAGATATGATTGGCTCTCTTCTTTGTCTAATTGTTCAAGGCTTGACATAATGTATAGTGTTTTCTTATATGCTAGATTTCAATCAAGCCCTAAGGAATTAAGTTTGTATGCAGTAAAAAGGATTTTGAAATATTTACATGACACCATACATTCAAGCTTATAGTATCATAAGAACTCATTTTTTAGCCTTCATGGGTATTCAAATGTAGATTATTCGGGTAGTTTATTAGATAGGAAGAGCATTTTCAGAACTTACAAATTTATTAGTGAATCTTAGTTTAGCAAGAAGCAAGTTTTGGTTGCCTTTATCCATTGCTAAAGCATAATATGTGTCAATGGGTTATTATTGTACCCAAGTCTTTTCAGTGAAGCAATAATTCAAGGATTGTGGCAAAGATATTGATCAAATTCCCATTAAATGTGATATCACAAGTGCCATCAATCTTTCTAAAAATCCTATCCAACATTCAAAGAGCAAACACATTGACATAGAGCATCATTTTCTTACAGATCATGCATAAAATGGGAATGTAGTGTTAGAATTCATTGAAACTCATAACCTACTTGTGGATATTTTCATTAAACCCTTTGATGAAGAAAGGATGAACTTCATCAAGTAGGAACTAAGGATGCTTGATGGAAGCTCACTAGGGTTATATGCTTTTATATTTATTTAATTGTTAAGTTATTTGGTATGCGTGTTTGCATGTTTGTTGATTTGTTGTGATAATGTGTTGGGATGAATTAATTTAACTTTTTTTTGAATGTATGACTTAATCATCATTATATCAAATTAATTACTATATATTTATAAAATGACCTATAAATCACAACTGAATCCATATTTTAGGATCGTAATTTACAAGCCAATTTGATTTTCAAAGTCTTTCAAAGTTTGAGTTCAGAATATCCATTTGCCATCATGAAATTTCATATTTTTTCAAATTCCAGTTGTTTTCTTCATATCTTTTTGAGGAATTTTTGGTTGCTACTCACATTTTTCATAATTCATAGTTACGACATGTGTATAACAGTCATGACTTATGTGTAATCGCTAGATAATGACCATTCACCACCCAAATGGTGCAAAAGTGCATTAAATGTATTTGTAGTCATTTTTTTTTTAATCTATTTTAACTCTCTTTTCTACCTATTTCAACCTCCATAACACCATTTATTCACTTTTTCCATCTTCCCTCATTAAAACTCATCTTACTTCTCCAAAATTTCTCTTCTTATACTCATTTCTTCTCCAAACCTTCTTCTTCATCATCATCTTTATGGCTCTAAGGAAGACCATAAAAAGTGACAAGGGTAAAGGCATAGCCTAAACCTTTTCTTCGCATCCAAGATAAACCCCTCCTTTTCATCTCATAAGGGGTGAAGGGTTGATATAAGACAAATAAGAAGAAAACAATAACCCCCAATAAGATTCCTTATGCTTTTCTTCTCCAAACACTCAAACTTAAAGGTGAGATCGAGGCTTTCCTCTTTGACCTATGGTGGAATGAGTTTATATTTAGTGAAAAACCAGGATATGAATATATAGTCAAGGAATTCATATGCATAATAAGATAAACAAGGGACCAAATACAAAATTTGGTATGTATGGCTTGACTTTTAAGTGTTTTAATGAGTAATACTACATTGCATAGGCATAAATTTGCTATTTATTTAATTTCAAACCCTAAATTCTATCCCTTTTAATCTTTCTTCTCTTGACCTTAACCTTTGTAATTTTTGGAAACAAATTTCCATTGAGAACTTGCATGAACCCAAAAAGTCAATAGCAAAAAATGTAAAATCCTTTCCTTTTTGGCTTTTTCACCAAATCATAACCTTTTCCATTAGTGTACAAGTGATGAAAATGAGAAAGTCTCTTAAAAAGACTTTTTATTTCTCTATTGTGTATTGCAAATATACCATTCAAAATTGGTCACTATTTTATGGACCAATTAGGCCATAAGAGCACTTCCAAAATAAGCCAATTCCTCCTTCCCTCCCACATCATTGCTATATATAGGTTTATAAGAGCCTTGACCTTAGAAATTGAGACCTCTTTAACCAAAGCCTACCTCCCCAATAAGAACTTCTTGGACCTCACCTACTTAGTCAATGCCAAGATGATAAAAATAAATACCTATGAGTATTTTTTGAGTGTTGACGGGGCAGGACAACAATAAGCCTCTTAAGTTATAAAAAGGAATAGGCTTATGATTGAGGATGGTGAAACATATAAGGAAGCTCTAAAAGAAACAAAGGTAGAACTAAGGTCCCTTCTCCCTCTTCTTCTTCTAAAACATTTTCTATGGTCAGGGTTTTGAAGCTCTTGAAGAAAGTTCTCAAAAGACTCAACTTCCTTCACCACCTTTATGGTGATATGGTTAAGAGCCAAGAGAAACTTGGCCTTCCCTCTCCATTCTATCTCTAAAAATTTGAATTTTCAAAAGTTGAGGAAGAAGAAAAAGCAAATGAACTCAACAACAATGCAGAATAAAAAGAAGAAGTTAAAGATAGTGAAAAAGATGATGAAAATGATGATGATGTTATTAGTGATATTTCTCCCACCTTCTAACTTTCTTTGTTTTTTTTTGTCTTCCATTTTCATTTCTTTTTAATGTTTTTAAGTTTGTGCTTCCTATTATCTTTTGGGCCCCAAGCGATATGATCAAACATTATGTTGGTTTGAATTTTCATATGATCAAACATTATATTGGTTTGAATTTTCATCTATGTATTTAAGTTTGATAATTAATGAAGTGTGTGTTTTTCTTTATGTTTTCTCTTCTTTTTTTTTTTTCTCTTTTCCCTTTCTTTTTGATCTTAACAAAGGGAGACATAGATCAATTATAATGATTGGAGGCAAATGGGGAGAGATAACATGCAAAGTTAAATTAAATTTAATAATAATTGGTTAGATCAATTAAGATATTAAGGAGGAGTATGGATTGAGGGGGAGTCACTTTAAATATCTAAAATTCAATCCTAAGTGTTTGTCAACTTCATTGAATTCTATTGAACTATGTCATTCAATTAGCCATTGAGTTCCACATATTTAAAATCTATAAACCATGTTTAGTAGAGCTTTTATACTTTTTACAGTTAATCTAGGTAGTCAAAATAAAAAAAAAAAGAGATTGTTGGACTAGGCTAATTAAACTTAAGCCAAAACTCTTTTTTGATCTTAACAATATAGATTGAAATGTTCTAATGTCTATTTTAACTATTGTTCATATGTAATTTAAGTTAGACACTTTTTAAAATTTGAATGGAAGTAAAATTCTCCAAGTATCAAAATTGGTCTCAAAATTATGACCACTATAAGGCAGTCGTGAATGGTACCTCAACAGATAAAAGAACCAAAAGCTGAAGTTTGTTTTACAGTGGGAGTCACGGTAGGCCTCATGAGCATAATTTTTAAAAGCTTCAAAAAGTCCTCCAATGGTCACCTAGAAAGTTAGCTGATGAGTGTCGCATGTT
This sequence comes from Omphalea diandra, assembly GCA_949677035.1. Taxonomy (NCBI): domain Eukaryota; kingdom Viridiplantae; phylum Streptophyta; class Magnoliopsida; order Malpighiales; family Euphorbiaceae; genus Omphalea; species Omphalea diandra. The sequence continues at coordinate 10,139 of CATIWR010124230.1, read as the reverse complement.
TGAAGAGGCATTAGATGATTTGAAGTTCATGATTGTAATATTTAATAGTGACCGCGACTCACCCAAAAGATGGAACATGATCCTCTAATTTGATTCACAATGAAAATAGTGGCCTACTATCTCAACGTTATCCTATGTAACGATCGCAATAAGATTTTCACGATTGTGACCTTTATAATATGTTAAAGGGTATCAATGACTAGTTTTTGAAGAACTAATGCTAGAATGCCACATGTTGTTCGTCGTTAGACATATTTGAAAGTCATGTTCGAGAAAAGGCAGAATTTAGAACGAAAAGCAGATAGCGACCACAACTTCCTATCTTTAATGTGACTTGACTCTGATAAGAATTTAATGCATGATTTGCCACCACACTTTGGATTTTTTTACATAATTTTGATTATAATGGCTCTTTGGTGGTTGGAATATATAAATACCCAAAGTGTTGATGACATATATGAAGATACTATTTAAAATATTTTATGCAGTGAAATTTTTTATGCTTTATCATCTAGCATTTTTTATATAAATAATTGATTTATACTTTGTTATGCTACTCTTATTTCTATTTTAGATCTTTCTAACATGTTCACTTGAAGATGTCGTCCCTTATTGCCTTAGAAGGAAGGGGTTGAGTGGGTCTTTGGCAATTTAAAAATTAAAATTGAATGCAAAAATAGAAAAAGAATCTACATACAAGGTTATAGAGGTTCAACACAAGTTTCCTAGTTCCTCTCCTCTAGTATCCCTATTAGAAACTTCAACATTTAGATAGCTTTAGGTACTATCAATAACCTTTATAATAGTAAGTTTCTAGGCACTATAAAAGCTTTACAAGTGATAGATTTTTAGGCACAATTAAGCCTTTGTAAGTAGTTTACAAGTACTACTTCAACCTTAACCCAAAGTAGTTTCTAAGTACTACCTTAAACCTTTAACAAGATGTTGTTTTCAAAGGTTTCCCAATCCACAGTTTTGTCACACAAAAATTACAACACTTTTATAAGAAGGAAAACCCTCTGACTCAAGTAATAATGAATAATCAAAGTGCATTCACAAAGTATGCTCGATGTGGTTGAGAAGGTGAAGACAATTCCTAATAGGCTTGTCCTTCAAACTCTATTTTGAAGATAACTCTTTGTAGTTCTCTTGCAAGCTTGATCAATGAATCTCCCGTGGATGCTAGATAACTCTTTGTTCTCCATATAATAGCCTTTTTAATTGAGAATAGTTTTCACATTAGATTACTTACTTAATATAATAGTTCTTTATATTATTTCTTTTGAGTACGATTCCTTTTATATGTTGAAACAAGAAACTAGTCATTAGAAAATGAATTGTTAGTTCATATTACAACTTTCAATGATAAACATTTATTAATGGATTTCCAAACCCGTTGCTAATTCATCCATCTCTTTTTATTTTTACAAAAATCGTTGATTGATAGTTGATTTTTAAGTTCAAAGGTCATTAGTCCTATTCAACATGCCAATTGGAACTAAGTGTTAGAGGTTGGTTGCTCAAGGCTCTTCCTCTTTTATCAATTATAGCTTTTACCTAATGGTTGTTGGACAAATGCCATAATCATTGATTATAAGCTCAATGCTCATTGTTAGGTCCTTTTAGCTCGATAGACACTCTTCGAAACTTAGCATTTTTCAAATGTTTTTTTTATCTTCATTAGAGTATGATCAATGTATATTGTTGTTCTAGGAGGTGTGAGCTTCATGCTTTATTTTTCAAAATTTCCAAAAAAATTCAACTCCTGCTGGAAATCTTGACATACCAGTTAGGCACACCTCCATGCCTATTATTTCATTGAGCATACCTCGTTGAGAGTTTTAGAAGGTGTAACACAAATTAGATCACTTTTGTAACTTCTGTTGCAAAAATGCAATGCATGTTCTAAGGTCTAGAGAGCGTATAACAATTTACAAAACTTTTTCAACACCTATTCTAAAAAGTAATGCTTGTTAGACTGTTCAGTAGAGTTTGCATTGACTTTCACTTTTTAACACTTGGAGTTTCAACCTTAAATCCTTCAGTTTAAGTGTACTTGCAATAAAATCTTCTCCAAACATCTTGGTTTAAAGAAGTGATGTACTTATAAGATTTAACACAAACAACTTGGGCAAATAGTTAATCTTAAGACTTGTTTGTGATTATTAAAATAAGAACTTGGAACCTAAAAGGTTAAACATTCCCCCCCATTTTGATGATGACAAATAATTTCTCAAAAGAAATAAGGATAAATAAGTTGTGAGGGATAATGGTACATGCCAAGTTATATCAAATTTTGATATCATTAACTCCTCCTTAACCTATCAAGATTCCTCATTGTATTATCATGTTTCCCCTTTTGATTATTATCTCATTTGAATATATTCTTCTTTCTTTTTCTTCCCTTTTGGCATTCTCAAAAATAAAAAAGAAAGTGATGAAGGAATATAGGAAAAAAATACATAAGAATTGGAATGGAGAATAAGTAAAAATACACATGAAGAAATTAAAAACATATAGTTGTTCATTTCAAAAGAAAATTTAGATATATGGTCCATCATCAACTACATTTTTAAAGGAAATATATATTGAAAATCATGTAGATGGATCATGAGAGGGAGTGGTTTTGGTAGGTGAGTTAAGGGTTGGTTCAATAGGTTATACTAGTGTTGCTAGCTCTTCAGGTTAAGGATCCTTAGCTTTTTAGCATTTTTTAGGTATATAAATTATTGCTCTTAATCTAACGCACTTCTTGGGTATAGATTTAACCTATCAATAATCCAATCAAAAGTATGAGTAATGTCCTTCATTTAATATTTGATGTTGTTAACATTTTAAGGTAGTATAAGATGCTTCAAGTCTTTCAACAAAAGTTATGAATTGTTCTAGTTGCTCAAGAACTTTCTTCTTAAAGATCAATATTGATGAAGCAATCTCACTAGTCCCAATTCTACTTATAGCTTCAACTCCTATCTTGACAACTTCTTTAATGTTGTCTCTATCTTCTTTAGCTTGAGGAGTAACTTCGTCTTTAGTTACCAACTTTATTATCCCATTGTCCATTCTATGCAAAATGCCTATGCTTAACAAAATCATTTCACCAATTAGCTCATTTATAGGTAGCTTCTCTAACACAATATCAAGATCTTCTTTTATGAGAGGGATAGCCTTTACAAAATCATTGCAACTTTATTATTGTTGTTGTTGTGGTTAGTAGTCCCATCTATTATGGACTTTCAAACTCATTAATGTTAATTTTGAAGGATGGAGGAGGTTTAGTTAAACCTTTATTTACTATGTCAAAACATCTTACAAATAGTTCAAATTTAGTAGTACCTAGTTCATCATACACATTATAGTCATCATCAAGAACTTTTAGAGTTGATAAAAATTCTATTATCAACTCAATATATGCAACCACTTTAATATGGTAAAAGAGTTCTCATCCAATCCCTATTATAAGCTCTTCCACTTACTTTGCTAAGTGAGTCTCTATAAGTCGTTGCATTCAAAGCATTTTCCACCATAAAGCTATCATTTCACTAGCTTATGTGCCATATCCTTTTTTTTATTAGTTTTGAGTGGCAATTGATGTACCAAGGCAGTGGTTGCATTGTTTGAAATGGATTTGGTTACACACTCTATTTTAGCTTGTTGTGGCCCCTTGCCTTTTCTTTTAGCTTCAGAAGAGGCTTTGGCTTTCTTCATTTATGGTTGAGTTGTTGATGGTTCTATAGATCTCCTTTTCTTTTGAATCAATAGATAAGCTAGTTTTTCCTCTATTTTTGAGCTAGATTTGGATGAGGATGGTTATGGGTTCTTTCATATTGCTTGTTTGAATCTCTTGGTGGAATCAATTTTTAGTGCCATGATGAATGTGATTAAGCATATGATTATACATCAAAGATTCAAGAGAGATGTAGAAGATGCAAAGTAAGAGTAGGTATGAAAAGTGACTGAAATTAGGGTTTAAATAGCTTTTTTAACATGCACTTTTAAAAAACAACTGTTGAAGGTGTTCAACGATCGTGTTGATAATGATAACAGTCATTGGACGTGATTGTTAACCTAGTTTCACAACTTGCTCATCCAACATTGGTGGCAGATTCTAAATGGTCATTGGAAATGTTGCCAATGATTATTGGTAGTTCGCAAAAATCATGAAATCCAATATATACAAATTAGTGACTTCATATATATTTCAATGGCCATGGGAATCACTAAAATGAGCATTGAAAATGTTCCTTAGTAAAAAATTTAGTTAAAACCAATTTTTAATGAAAAAAAGCTTTCAACCTTAGCGAATGAACATTATCAATCAAATGTAATGAAAAGATCATGAATTCAATAGAAAATTGGACAAGTTAATCATAATCATTCATAATTAAAACTATTAGTCATTGAATCTAAAAGCTTTAAAAGTGATCAAATAACAACACATTTGATAATGATAATAAGTAAACTGAAAAGGAAATGAACCTATTTGATGTTATTACAAGGTGTTGCCATCAATCATACCAAGTTCTCTTTTGATGAATTACATCATTTTATCACAAAAAGATTTAGTGAAAATATCTATCAATGGATGGTTAATATCAACAAATTCCAACAAAATGTTATCATTGTTCACATAATCCCTAATAAAATGATGTCTTATGTCTATATGCTTGTTTTAGAATGTTGAATGGGATTTTTATACAAGTTTATGGCACTAGTGTTATTACGCTTAATAACAACTGGATTTATAATAACTTTACAGTTAAGAAGTTGTTTCATCCATAGGATTTAGGCACAACATAGCTAGTTGACACATACTCAACTTTTATAGTTGATAAAGCAATTGAGTTTTGCCTTTTAATACTCTAAGACATTAAACATTGACTAAGTAATTCATGTGCCTAAATTACTCTTTCTATTCTAAGGTACAACTAGCAAAATCAACATAAGGATATGCATTTAATTCAAATGCAAAACTCTTAGAACGCCAGAATCCTAAGTTAGGAGTATCAATAAGAAATTTAAGTATGTGTTTTTCGACATGCAAGTGTGATTCCTTAGGATCAGATTGATATCTAGCATATAAGCAAACATTATACTTGATATTAGGTCTAAAGGTTGTAAGATAAAGTAGACTACCAATCATACCTCTATACATCTTTTGGACCACATTCTTACCATCTTCTTCCATGTCTAGTTTGATGTTAGTGCTCATTGGTGTTCTATAAGGTTTGCTGTTGTCCATGCCAAATCTTTTGATTAGCTTCTTTGTGTATTTGACTTGGTTGATGAAGATCTATTCCTTCCATTATTTGATTTGCAATTCAAGAAAGAACATAAATTCTCTTATCAAGCTAATTTCAAACTCACTTTTCATTACTTTCAAAAAATCTTCACACAAGCAAACATTAGTGGCACCAAATATGATGTCATCTACATATATTTGTATTAACAAGATACCCCCATTCTTTTAATTAGAAAAGATAGTGGTATATACCAATCCTTAGTTGAAACTTTTCTTTAAAAGAAAATTTCTCAATCTCTTATTCTAAGCTCTTGGAGCTTGCTTCAAGCCACATAAAACTTTAGTAAGCTTATACATATGATTTCGAAAGCAATGACTATCAACTTTAGGAGGTTGTTCAATAAAAACTTCCCCCTTAATGTAACCATTTAAGAATGCACTTTTGACATTCATTTGGTACAACTTGAAGTTCATGGGAGATGCAAATGCAAAGAGAATTTTAATGGCTCAAAGTCGAGCTACTAGTTCAAAAGTCTCATAAAAATAAATCCACTCTTCTTAGTTATAACCTTTAGTTACTAACTAAGCATTGTTCCCAATAATGGCTCTAAGCTTATTATGTTTGTTTATATATACCCATTTGGTTCTAATAACGAAATGGTTATATGGTTTAGGAATAAGGTCCACACTTTGTTCCTTTCAAACTGATTGAGCTCTTCTTGCATAACAAAAGCCCAATGTTCATCCTTAATAATGTCATCTATGGTGTTAGGCTCAATAAGGGATACAACGACATGATTAGTACATGTATTTCTCATAGATGATTTAGTTGTTATTGGATTTGATGGATTACCAATTATCAGATCTCTTAGGTGATCTTTTATTAAAATCCAGTCCATTTCCAGCTAAGTTTGCTTTCCACTTAAAGGTGGAGGAGATGGAGGTTTATTTCTTCCATTGTTCTCCTTTTATTGCTTATCCATATTCTTTCATTTTTCTCTAATGTTTAGCTCACTTATGGGACCTATAAGATCATCAACATCTTCTTCTATTCTTAAAGAAATGGGGTCAAATTCATCAAATACAACATGCATAGACTCTTTTACAACAAGTGTTCTCTTGTTGAAAACTCTAAACCCTTTGCAAGTGGTAGAGTATTTAAGGAAGATTTGTTTATCGAATTTCGAGTTAGGTTGTCCTGTGTATTTTGGAATAAAACACTTACAACTAAAAACTCTAAAATATGCAATCTTGGGCTTTATATTATTATATAACTCTTAAGGAGTTTTCTTTAACAAGGGTCTCACTAAGGCCTTATTTAAGACATAATAAGAAGTATTCACAGCTTCAACAAAAAATACTTAGGAAGATTGTACTTATTCAACATGGTTCTAGCCATTTCTTAAAGAGTTTTATTCTTTCTTTCCACCATACCATTTTATTATGGAGTTCTAAAAGTCAAGAAATTGTGTGAGATACCATACTCATAATAAAAGCGATGAAACTTAGCATTCTTAAACTCATCACTATCGTCAATTCTACTAGAAGAGAGTTTCAAATCCTTTTGGTTTAGAATTCCCATGGAAAATGTTCTAAATCATCAAAACAAGAATCCTTATGTTTGAGGAAAAACACCCAAGTATATTTAGAGTAGTTATCTACTATGATAAATCCATAATGCATGCTTCTTAACCTATTTACTATAAAGGGGCCAAAAAGATCTATGTGAAGCAACTACAATGGTTTGGTAGAGCTTACCTTGTTCTTGGGTTTCAAAGAGGATTTAATTTGTTTACCTTTTTGACATGCTTCATAAATTCCTTCTTTTGTAAACTTGATTTTAGGGAGGCCTCTAACCAAGTCTTTTCTTTTTAAATTGTTAAAGAGTTCCATGCTAGCATGTAGTAACCTTCTATTCCAAGTTTTCGTTCATCAACCATTGAAACTAATGTTAGTTGTATGCCCCAGGCCAATATTTGTAATGGATATTTTCTTAATAATGTCATGGTTAAATATCTATTTTATTTACTACTAAATGATAAATTCCATGAATAATTAATTATATCTATTATCATTAAGTATGTGACTTGATAGTAAAACCTTTAGGAGTAAAGAATTATATTCTAAATTGTCCCTAGTCAGTCATTATTGTTGGGATAATAATGAATGAACACTAGTATGTGTTTGATTGATGAGTATGTTTACTAGTATTGATGACCATGTTTACTCATCATGAATATGTGATATTATGTCAAAAACATAGATACATTTTTAAGACATATTATATTAGATTGACCTGCTATGAGAACATTACATGGATTAATAATAATAAGTGATTCTCATGCAATAGTATTAACTTAATCCTTTGACTTGAAAATCACCATAGATTCAAATATGATGAACTTCATGTTTTGATGTAGTCTAGCATTATCTTTAATTGGATGATCATACAAACTAATATTAGACATTGAGTAAATCATATAGAGGAATATGAATAATTGAAAATGAATTAATCCCTCATATTATGAGAAATATGTCATTATTAATCCCTCATATTATGAGAAATATGTCTTTAGGCCCTTCGATAATTAGACTAAAGAAATTGCATGACCATGCGGTAATGAATTGATAAAGATTATCAATGTCAGTTTACATCAGTCTACTTGGAGATTGAAAAAGAATGAAATAGTACAAGGATGACATGATCATGCCTTGTGTTCAACTGAGATATTATGGGACAAAAGGATTATAATACTATTTGTGAAATAGGTTAAGGTCGGATTATTGACCTTTACATAATTTGGTTAGTCATAATGTCTTGCTAGAGGCCACTTACAACTTATGGGTCAGAAATAGGTTTTAGGCCAGTACTACAGGGTCACACACATAAAATAGGCCCAAAGTAAAATTTGGTTTACTGCTCTCTCTATTTGTAATTAAGATAGTTAAAGATATTACCAAATTATTTAGATATCTATTTCATTTTCAAAAGGTTCAAAATGAAATTGGATATTATTTTATTTGTATCCTTAACATACACATTTGACTTAAAATATCTTAAGATTAATATTTATGTATGTATGCACGTTTTAAAATTTTTTGGTTGAAAAAGTATTCACATTTTTTCTTCAGAAAACACAAAAATGTTTTAAAGAGAGAAAAACCCTAGTGCTAGCACACAACTCATTTTTAGAGAAAACCTATTCGTGTGGATACTTATAGAGGGCTATCATCTTTTAATGATGTCCTGATTCGACTTCAAGCTCGAGGCCGAGTGTTACCAGTGTAAACCCCTTATCAACCTTCCAACAGATCTATCACCTTTCATACATATTGGTGAGATTCAAATCCTTTCCTTTCGATTTAATTGAATCGCATGGATGCTTGGTGTGTTTCCTTATGGAAAATTTTTGTTTTTTCATTGTGCCTATTATACAAAACCTAACAGTGGTATTAGAGCCACTTGCAAATTTGATTAAATTGATACTATTATATGTGTATAAATGTTATATATGTGAACATGAATGCCATTGTTTGAAAATTGTTTTCAAAAATTTGTTGCAAAATGATTAGGTTAAAGGGCAATTTGATTAATCTGCAAAACAAACATAATACATTAATTAGATTAATGTGTTTTAGGTTTTCATATGAACAAACAAATTTGACAATGTTGATTTGAATAGTGTGATTGCAATTTCTTATGATTTGTTATTAATTCGATTAATATGATTTAACAAGATCTTTATATTCTATTTTTTCTTATTAATCGTGGCAGATTAATTAAGTGTTAATAAGTGTTAATAAGTGATAATATGTTTCGAACAAATTTATTAAAGTTGTAGGGTTTGTTTAATTATTAAACGTAAAATAATATGTTTTGATCAAATTAGCAGATTCCATAAATTTGTTTAAGTGTTAAGCAGTGATTAATAAGTTTTATTATGAATAGATTAGTTAATCGTATTAATTAAAACTAATGGAATTTAGGAAGTAACTCACACAAATGAATAAGGTAAATTGTTTAATTTTCAAGGGCACTGCCCTTATCCCCTGCCTGTTGACCGACTAGTGAGACCGCCATACGAGGCGCTACCCCTTACCCCAAATGTTTCTTCATATAATTATTAATTGCCCTAAAATAATCTATTTAGCATATATGGATGTTTTGATTATGCGTTTTTTGCATGGTGCATGGCGTGGACCATTAGACTAATGTGATTGAAATTTTAATTTCTCTTTTTTTTAAGGGTTATAATTTTAAATATAGCTTGCGTGCCATTTATTTTATTATAATAATTTATTTTATTAGTAGTAATAAAATCACATAGATTAATATTTGTAAATTATAACTTGTGATGTGGACCTTCAAGGCACAAGATGGTGATTCTCATGACAAAAGATGGTGATCTTCAAGGCATGTGGTGGTTACCATTGATGGCAACCTCGAAAAATCCATAGAGATGAAGATTTACCCCTAGGATTGACCTTTTGATGTTCACATTGGCTTGTGAAGATCAATTTAGATTATCGTTCATGCTATGACATGTTTATTTTTCTTAATATTATTATGTATGGATGTTTATGATGCAATGCATGTGATGTATGTGATGCAAAATAAAATACATAATAGGTTACATTTTGTAAAATCCCTTAATGAGATTACTCATGAAAATGTCGACCATGATTCAAACACTTATCAAGACTTAGATTCCTAAATATAGGTTTTGCTAAATCAAAGTATATTGGTCCATCTTAGTGAGGCAAGATGGATAAAAGTGATATGTGTTGTCCCTAGGCACCAAGAAGGGGTGGGGGGGGGGGGGGGGGTGGTTTAATGTTTTATTAAAAATTAAATAAAAATTAGAACGTGGAGAAAGATAGGTGAGAAGTGGCTACA
>CATIWR010124177.1:0-11471 GCA_949677035.1 Omphalea diandra | reverse complement strand
TCATCTTCATCAATGGCATCTCCACCATGATTGAGATGGAGGAGAAGTTCAAGGAGGAAGCAACCATCAAGCAACATCATTTCAACAAAGTCATGACTTGACAATGGAACAATGTCTGAGTAACAGTCTCTAGTATTCTCTTCCTCTTTCTTTAATCTACTAAAACAGTAGCTTAAATCCTTTCCTGAAGCACTTGATCTTGAAAGGAATTTGTCAAGGAAACACCACTTGTACTCTTCAAATTCAAGTAAGTGATCCTTGCCTCTATGATAAGGGCCAATTGATACAAGCTCGGGTTGAGAGGCATTCGGAACACTGACATCAACTAGGTTAAGAGGAAACCTGAAAATGCATGTAGATGAATGCTTGCGTTTTCCTTGTTTTATTGCTTGACGCCTTTCTTCAAGACGACGCTGAATAAGGGTTAAAGAGATTTTTGTTGCAGCTTCATATGGTTCAGATTCAGATTCATCTTGGCTTTGGATTTCATTAGTTGGTGCATCAATTTGGTGCCCTTCTTGTTGTAGGCTGGATGATATTGTACTTGCTTGAACTTGAATTACCTGAGGAATTTCCACCTTCTCTTCTTCACTTGCTAAAGCTTTCCCCTTCTTTTTAGAGTCACTAACATTCTCTTCCTTCTGATTATAGTTATGGATGGTAATAACTTGGTGCTCCATATCTGTCTAGTATTGAGGATTGTAATTAGTTGGTGAAAACAAGAAGCTTAATTGTATTAAAGAGAGAAACTTTCAAGATTCATTTCCTTGAAGCAACTACGAGGAAAATTCAAGATTGACTTGGTGGACTTTAGTTATAGTTGAAAGCTAGTGTGCCTGACATGTTACGTGTAATAGGGACTTAATGAATGTGTCCACGTTGTTGTGATAGGAAAGTGAGACGAAATCAAAGGGTAAGACAGTTTTGTTTAGGTGTGAAATGGGAAGAGACGAACGTGAAGTAAAATGATATTGATTCAATTAAATGTGATTGTATAAAAGATAAAGTTTGAGTTATTGCCAGGACATGATTTCAGAAATACAAATTCTACTATTTTTCATAAAATTTCTTTGATTAGAAAAATATTTTGTTACTCGTCATGTATGATTGCTCTCATATTTCTTGATGCTCCACAAACTGACATCTACCTTATGAACGCATAGTTTCTTAGGCGGATGAAGGCATGAAGACTGAATGACGATATCATCATCCTCATTAATAGCAATCAATGAAATAAACAATAATGTTCGAAAGATTAATGGAGTATTTATTGCCTTAATCCTTGAAGATCATGCGGTTATAGAGACAATCAGTTTTCTCAAATCTCAGTGTCAGTTTGGATGCATCAACAGTTATCATTATCATACATAAAAAATATTATCTCAATAACAAAAAAGGCATGTATTACTTTCAAATTAACTCTTACAAGCTCTTATCATTTTCTTATCTCTAATCTCTCAAAACACTAAATTTACCAGTTCTAGCTTAAGTATCAAAGTGATTATGGTAATCCCAACTCCTTTTAACTCATTTTGTGTCCTTTTGTGGGATAGTTTGAGATCAAAAGCCATCAATGTATTACATCAAGCTCATTATTCAGTGACACGTATAAAATAATTAATATATATCATTCTTTTATTATTCAAATGTGAAACACTTAAAATACATACCAAATGTCTAATGATTTGGTAATACAATGAGTGTGACACAAAATTACCCTTTATTTTATTCTCAACTTTTTTTTCTCAAATATTCTATTTTATTCTTTCTCTTTCTTAGACTTTCTCATTGCCCAAACACTATTGAATGGTTCGGGGTGCAACATTTGTATAAGAAGAATGCAAACAACGTTGTAGCTCTCTATATAAGCATTTTAATTCGAATTTATAGTTTTAGCAAAAAGAACATATAAAGTTAACTTGTCTTGAAAATTACTCACACATTTAAATTTTGAACATATCTTTTTATTACTAATTTGTTTTAAGTTTAATTTCTTAGACATTTTCCATCCCATATCAATATTTTGTTGGAAAATTATTTTATACACTTAATATACTTTATCAGTTCATATTGCACTTGAAAATCTAAGGATAGATCCATTTATATTTGTAGAAGAATGTGTATTATTTTTAAGTGTTCCATGTTAATCTTATTGAGAAATTTTTGAGAATTTTCACACGCGCAACGAAAGCGAAATAAATAAACAAAGGCAACACAAAAATTTTACATGGTTCGGTTTCTCAATAAACCTACATCCACACGTGCAATGGAAGCAAAATAAATAAACAAAAGGCAACACAAAAATTTTACGTGGGTTGATTTCTCAATAAACCTACATGCACGATCCACAAATGATAATTCACTATAACTCTTATAGCAACACAATATAATTTTTGGATGATAAAATTATAAACCCTCTCACCAAATATTTAAAACTCTCCACTAGCTCTAAACAATCCCTTACTCTCTCACACAAGGTAGAGATTTTTTTCGTACACACACACACCTTCATCCACTTATCAACACTACCTTATTGTCTATTCATAGGCAAAACCAAAAGCCACTAAGCCTAAGTCGCTTGTTTGGCTGGCTTTCAATCTTGAATGTTGCTCCAAATTGCTTGGTCATGAAGCACTTTTGCTTCATGGCTAAGCATTCCTTCTTCTTTTTTTTTTTTAATTGTAGGCCCTCTATGTGGAGGGACAACCACAAAAAATCTAACAGGTAGCCTATTTTTGTAGATTTTTCTTTTGGAGAAAATGAGTCGCAATGCAGAAATTTTACACAATTTTTTCGATGCATAGGGTTTTTTGACAGTATATGGCATCATTTGCTTGTCGGCCTAAAAGCTTGCAGAAACTAGTCAAATAAAAATGGAAAAAAAAAAAAGCAGTAGCATGTTTTAATAGTAGCTCCACTTTCAGAACCTTGAAAGGATGAGAAACCAAGAAATGATGTCAGCAGTGTTACTGATATGAATATTTTTATGTCTTGTACTGTAAATTTCTTATTTAGTGTTTATATTCTAATTGTAGTAATTATCATAATTATAGGCTTAATTATAATTATATGCTTGATTATAGGCTTAATTATATGCTTGATTATAAGCTTAATTATAGGCTTGTATACAAGGAAAATAGGTCTATATATAATGTTGGTTCTCTGCATTTATCAATATACATATTTTCCAAAATTCTTCAAACTCTTTTCTTCTTCTCATTATTTACAACAAGAGATTTGATTAATATGTGGCATCATCTATTATGGTCCCGCAATTCACGCTTAGGGAAGGACCACTGGTATCACCATGAACACAACCGGACGTAATGTGAATCACTTCATCATTATACATACATCTTTTAAGCAAGAAAAAGAAAAGGAAAAAGAATATAAAAGAAGAAAAGGCAACAAAAACAAAAAAAGTTACTAAAAAATTTTTAGAGTTCAGAGTAGACCATGAAATAGTTACTTTGTCAATTTTTAGCAAACTTAAAAAAAAAATTAAGAAAGAAAATTTTTTAATTACGCTCTATTATTTGTACATCTATAAAATACCATTTTTTGAGAAAGAAAATTTTTTAACGAAACTTGAGTGTCTGTACATATGTCTAATTACTTATTAATAAAATTTTTTTCTTGTGAAAAATGTGAATTGTTATTAATATATATTTTTAAAATATTGAAGATAGAAATTATACTGGAGAGATTTGAATTTGTGTTTACTTCTAAATAGTCTCACCTTTGTTCTAGGCTAAGATATTAATTTATTTTTTTATTATAATTATTATCTTATTGTGATAAATTAACAAATCTAATTATGTTCGGTAATTGATGCACTCCGATACAGGTAAGATTTTTATGGACAGTATCTCCAATTCGTTAAAGTGCGAGCTGCATATGCATGAACTATACGTGCTCATGATGATGATCATGGTCGTCATGCATGAACAAGCTTTCCCACAAGGAGAATATAAGCACAAACGAAGGCAAGTAATCAGGATGCTGCTAAAAGTTGTAATATTTTTGTTGGATGTCAGTTTGATGGGATCTTGAAGTGAAAGGAAGAAAGGGTATATGAAGCTTTCTTAAAATTTGAGTAAATTAATAGACTTTCTTTCATGGGGTTTGTCCTGAGGAGAAGGAATGGCAATGTGGGTGGTCAAGTCACAACTGTGGGGTCTTACATGAGAATCACCATTTTCTTTTCTTCATCACTCTTATCTTTGTTTCCTTTCATTAACTTTTATAGCTTGAAAGTTATATTCTTTTCTTTCTTTCTCTTTCTTTAATTCATTAAATCTTTTAAAAGAGGAAAAAAGCCAAGATTTAGACCCTACATTGCAAGATAAATATTCAATTATCTAACAACTAATTTAATATGTAATTAAAATAATCTTTTTTTCTTTTACTGCTCAATTTTTCTAATAAAAAAGAGAGTAGTGTTATCATAGGGTTAAAGAGATAAATATGTCTTCTCCATATACAAATCCATCTTGAAAATTGGTGCCCGTTAATTGAAATGCAAAGGGTGTGAAAAGCTGCTCATGGCCATAATCTTTGGAAATGTTGATTGAAATGTTTCTCCTATTTCATCTTCCTATATGTTGTTATTCTAAAGTGTCAATGAGTTACACTTTTTTCTTGTCATTCTATGTTGAAATTCATATATTGATTTGCACAGGATTTTAACATTTGAAGGCCCATCACAAATCCACCAAATCCCGAAAAATTTTCACATGGCTTGATTATGCTATGCACTCTATTTTGCAGATTAGCTGGATATCATAGTATTTAAGTTTGTCCATTGATATTAAATTTGAGGTGGATAGGACATGACTTATTAAGGGGAGAAGCTGTTATTTTGCTTGTTCAGCATATTGCTTTGTTAAATCAAGAGAGATGGTGTAAAAGAAGGTTAAAAAAATGTCGGAAAATGCCAATTACAATTACTTCATCTTATTAGGTGAGAAATGCCCAAAATAGAGCAACTTCCCTTTCTTTGACTTTTGGTGGTGTTTTGTATTGTTGTTGAAAATGAAAATATCTGTCTAATATGATATAAAGAGTAAAATTTTTTAATATCATTAGAAAATTTTGTATTTGGTTCGGTATATTTTTTGTCAATTAAATCAAATTGATTTATTTTATAATTTATTCACAAAAAATTAATTATTTTTTCATAACTATTTAATAAATTCAAATATATATATATATATATATATATATATATATATATATATGACAATGACTCATACCAAAACCAATCTCTTGTGAAGAGAGGACAAAGAATTACATAGCAATTCTTGCATGGTACTTTGGTTTGGTTTTGATTCCTCAATGAGTTGGGAAAAAACAAAAATCAAGCACAGCTACAGTCATACAATGGCTCAACAAATTAAGCAAAAGATTCTGGTGCTATATTAATTGTTGCATGTGCAACATTAAATAAAAAATCTCTTGTTTTGGCCCCTTTTTCTTCCATCTCAAGCATTCCACCTTTTTCTTTCATAAGCAAACTAAAATTCTAACCTAGCTAGATGCTCTCCTTCAATAACCCTCTTTCTTTCTCCATTTGCTTTCACATTCTAATACCTTCAAACTTGCATTTACTTTGTCACCAAATCTTGGTTTTTAGTTATCTACTAATATATTGAACTCTCACTTCCAATTTTTTGCAAAATAAACTCCTACCTGTATTTACTTTATTAAAATATTTTGTGTTAGAAATATTTATATTGTAAGTATATATTTCATAGTGCATGGAGTCAGAAGTATTTTAAAAATTTTTTATGCACTACAACAATATTTGTGTCAATCCAAATTAATTTTTAAATTTATAAATTGGGAGAACAAAATATTATCAAAAGTCTTCATTTTTTTTTTGTAGTTATTCAACAATAAAGGAATCTTTTAATTTCCGATTGTGATCATTATACATAGGATTTGGTGCGTGGCAATTAGATTGGTACATTGCTAAAATTTACTTATTAAAAGAGACAAACGTCAAAGAATATTAAAGTTCAAATTTCAATTCAGAATATGCTACTTTACATTGTTCTTTTTAAAAAATAAAATTAGAATAGGAAACAATGATGTTATGCTTTATAACTTTTTGTCCAAATGATCATAAGGGCACTAATCATATAATAGAAATTTATCCTGAAAAATTATCTAAATTCATAAATTGACAAATGTATATTTATCTTAAAAATTAATTTAATCTAAACTTAATTGAATTCAATCTAATCAATTTGATCTGTTTATTGCCATCTCTCTTCCTAGATAATCACATATAATTATAATTATAATCTTAAAAACTATAGAAAATTTATTGTAGATTCTCTAGTATTCATTTGATCCCAACTTCTAAATTTGTCAATTATGTCTCGAACTTCACATGCTAGGGATAATTGTAGTCATTTCTTGTATTAGATTTTATTTGGGCATAACTAATAATAGCTTAATCATTTCTTGTGTTAATTTACTGATGAACTGATAGAGTCTCAAAGCATTTTTTTAATAAAATTTCAGAATTTAAAATTTAAGAGTCACATTCATTAAAAAAATTGTTATAAATAATTTTTAATTTAAAAATAATTAATCTCATACTTAAAAGAAGATTAAAATATCTAATACAAATGAAAAAAAAAAACATGCAATGACATATTCCGAGTAGTCAATTCACATTGACATTTCTAAAAACAATATAGACAAGTAAACAATTCGTTAGAATTCCTTGTATTTAGTTTTTTTTTTTCTTTTCTTTAATCCTCTATCTGTATGGTATCATTCTCCTTCATTATAACATTATCAATTATAATTGGATAGAATAATACTATAGAGATAGAGAAATAATTTGTACGGTCAATGTGTCTTATTATAGGGCTTGGCTCCTTATATATATATATATATTCTCATAAGAATTTCTTACTGAAAAATTCATTAATCATGACTGTTATAGTGATTGATTACGAGTCAATTAAACTTTTATATGAACATTTCTTTTCCGGATTCTTTGATATTCATATTCGACTCTAATTAGATAATACTTAGACATATCAATTTGCACTATATATATATATTATTTTGCTCAATTCCATGTATTCAAATTTAACTTTTATTTTTTTTGTTGGCATTGTTATAAAAAAATAAAAAATTTAAAATATTAAATTAAATTACAAGCTATAAAATTTTTTTAATTTTTCGCTTATGTAATTATTGCTCTGGATTGAATAATAACTCTAATTGAGTTTGAAACTCAATGTTTTACCATCTAATTTCTAAGGATCAAAGGTAGAATTAATCGTCACATTAGACCAATATATTCGCCTAGAGGAAATTCCGCCTAGAATGAACAAAAAGAAAGATGAAATAGTGATAATAACAACAATTATAGTGATGATTCCCAAACTTTATTATTGACAAAAAGTTGCTAAACAGAATTCAAAAATTAACAACCAAAAAATTTTTTTTAAAAAAAAGAAGAAGAAGAATATAGCTAATTTTCCTAATTTAATTGCCTTTCATCATTTGCCCGATTATGTGCAAATCCTCAATTATGCAAAAAGGTAGAGATTAGATTCTCCTCTTAATTTGTGTCAATCCCTACCTCCTAATCAATTTCTTTGTCTATTCCTTATTGTGAAACATGTTTAGCATGACCTTAATTAATTGTTAGCTGTGCTGTAACTTTCACTTTTAGTTTGAATCATTATAATGAACAACCGCTGTAATGTTGACTCCTCAGCTTAATATCTAAGTAAATTCTAGCTCAAATCAAACGTCATAAATTCCTATTAGTATATATTATACTAAATCACAGGAAATATTTATAATTTTTAACATTTTACAGGGACGATCCAATTTTAATTGGAAATAAAAAGTGCTATATGCTAGAAGTTATATTTGTCCACATCACTAAATTGCTGAATTGTTATATTGTATATATATATATATATGTGTTGAACATCTCTTCCTTGAACTAATTTTTGGAAATGAGTTCTACCCAGTTTCAAATGTTTTTAATCATATATATTACTATTTTACACAAACTTGTTTAATTAATAAAATATAGGAGATCTTTAAAAAAAAAAAGCAATTTGTTTACTATGAAAAAGCAAAAATCCCATAATTTAATTAGGAATTCGACACATAATCCAAAAGATTATCACCCCAACTTGCCATTTCTATTTATAATTTCAATAGCTAATTAAAATGGAAGAAAATGGTTTGATTAAACTAGCTAGTTGAAGCAAATGCCTACTGTACCGTCTTGATCCAGTAGCTGCACAAATAGATGGAGGAAAAGAGAAGTTAGTCCAAAATAGGTTAGCACCAAGTTATCATTTTCAGCCATATTTGGAAACTGAGTAAGAGAGGGAAAGAAAAAGGAATTTTTGGAATGTTAATCTATTTAAGTTGTTTAATTTCTTTGCCAAGTTTAACAATTGGGAACTTTATAAATGATTTTTTTGGCCTTGGATTGCCATGACACAATCAATATTCTTGCAGAGGAAAAAGAATATATAATATAATATGGACACCCTACCCATACTTCTTTTCAAATTTTTAGAAGCCTCTTCAAAATGTTAATTGTACAATTAATTCCTATTTTTACTTTATTTTTAGTATTACTCAATCTAGTTTATATTCAGAGTTATATATCTACTTAAAGAATGGCTAAGAACATCAAGATATATGGGGAGTTTCAAATATTTCATGGCAAGATACCCATGAATTTGCCAACTAACTAAGATATCTAATCAATCATCCTCCATTCTAAAAAGATAAAAAAAGGAGATCTATTTTGATAGTTAATCTTTTACTATATATTCTTGGTTAGTACTTTATTACATGAAGACAAGAGTATCACACAAACACCACGTCAAAGAAATTTGGGGCATGCAGGTGGTTGGAACTTTCCTTCATTGGGAAAGTAATAGCAAATGAATTAATTATAATGATTCTCGGAGGAATTATGCGAGTAAAACCTAAAGTTGTGACAATCCCAACATCCAAGTTTCTTGAAGAAGCGAAGATATTGACAATATTGAATATTGTTATAGATTTTTCCAACATTTAGTTTTCAGAGATATACGAAGGTGGAAATGCCCTTTTCTTATTTCTTGGTACCTCCCCCTTCTTAAGGGAAAGTTTGGCTTAACGATCACTTTACTGAATGGAAAGAAGGATTGTGGTTATAATTTCTTAAAAATGGATTGGTAGGCTTGGGGTTATTTTATTTTATTTTATTTTATGGTTTGATTATTTGAAAGCATTAGAGTGATAATTTCTAATTCAATTTAAATGCATTAAATAATTAATTCGAGTTCACTTGATTTTGAAGGGAAATCGAAATCATTCAAAAATTTTTAAGTTTAATCCAATCTAACCTATAAATCAATTAAAAATAATTTGATTGATTGGTCAATCAGATCGACTTAATTTAAATAATTAAAAATATTTAAAACTTATTTAAAATTAAAATGATATTTTTATTTACAAAATCAAAATTTTTACTAATTCGACTCAAAATATTAAAAAAAATCTTGAAAATAACTTTAAAACCTTTTTCATATTTTGATTCAATTACTTTTGTTGATCCATCTAAAAAAAATATAACCTAAAATTAACTCGATATAACCGTTTGCCATCTCTAAAAGCACTTAGCATAGTATCATCTTTCTTTTGCTTAAAAAAAAAAAAGAAGAAGAGTGCGATTTTTTTTTCTCATTGGTGATTCAATTGAGCTTCAAATTTGAAATAACAAATTCTTAAACATTTAATTGTATATTTATGGGTGATCGTAATTTTGGTGCTTGTAAATATAAAAGGGCAAAAATAATTACTTGAACAATATTTTTTTAAGATTAATTATATTTTATTTGATATTTCATCCTGGAACTTTTTAATTGATTCTGTTTTATTTTTTAAAAAGTAGTTATACCTTTATTGACATATCATGTAACCTTTACTTCATTTTGACTCCCCACTTTAGCTCTTTATATTTTATGTTTTTATATTTTAGTTTTAAATTCATCCCTGATCATGTGACTATATTTTATTTATAATAAACAATTTGTCTTTGTCAACGGTGTTAATCATTGTTTTTCTTTTTCATTTATTATATATACAGTGTAAATGTTCAGAAATTATTGCGTTTTTTTTAATAATTATAATATAGCTAGGCTATTATAATCAATATAGTGCTAGCATTTAAAAAAAGAAAAAGTTCTGATGATATAGAGCATATGATATGATCAATTCACTCTCTAACCGAGGCAATAATTTATTATTATTATTATTATTATAGAACTTGAATACCAAATTAATCAATATATATAATTTTGACTTTAATGTTCATTTTAAAAAATAACTTATCATGTGTTAAATTTAAAATTTATTCGAGACCATAGCTTACCATTTGTTAAGTAAATTATTTGACAAATAACTTTATCTATAAAATTATCTAGTTAAAAAATTATAATTAAAAATTTCAGAAACACAAAATTAAAATATCAATCATGAAAAACGAAACAGAATATAAAAATGCATAATAATATGAGATCAGAGGACAATAATCAGGATCCACTATAAAAAAGTAGATCCATATATTATTTAAAAAGGCAAGAAAAAATACAAAGTAAAGAAAAGGAAGAAAAAAGCATATAGAATAGATTTTTAGCTCTAAACCAAAGTAAAGATATATCAAAATATACATGTACTAACAATGAGTAAAACTTTTGAATCAATCAAAATATTTTTGATTTAATAGATTATATATAAAAATTTTATTATTTATTGTATTTGATTTTACTAAAAGAAATTTTAGGACACAAATAGTAAGTCCACAATATTATATTTAGTAGAAAGTTTCACTTAATTAGGAAAAACTTCATTAGAATTTCATTATAATATTATATATTCCTAATTGTATAAAACTTGTAAAATTGAGATTTTGGGTATGACTAAAAGTGTATCTACAATAGTCATACTCTTTCAACTATAAAACTTTATTTCTTATATATATATTTATCTAACTTATTTGATTGTGGATTAGAAATTAAATACCATAAAAGATAGTTTCTTGTATTGATAATTTTTTCATCAACGAGAATTTATTGATAAAAAAATTTATTTAGATGAATTTTACAAATTTTAAAACTATTAATTGTATATTCTTTAAATATTTAACAAATATTCTATATTATGAAATTTTTTATATATTAATCTTTTAAATAAATATTGAACCTAATCAAAATGCAATGCAATACATGTGCTGAACTAAAATTTTTAAATAGACTAAAAAATTTTTAAATTTGAAATCAATATAAGTATAAAATTTCTATTAAATTTAGGTCAATTTATGTCATAATTAACGATAAAGATAGAATATTAATAAAAAATATTAAATATTAATAAGAAAATAGTCAATGCCCATATATATATATATATATATATATATATATATA
>CATIWR010124163.1:0-48214 GCA_949677035.1 Omphalea diandra | reverse complement strand
CACATAATATAAAAATACAAGATAATTGAGGTGAATAATATGAGGGCTCCACAATATGTGTGAAAAATAGTTTGAACTTTATGTTTTATTTTTGAATAAATGTTCATATATATATATATATATATATATATATATATATATATATATATATAAGGTTCAAAAAAGAAAAGAGAGGAGGAATGCCTTCAGTCAACACACAATAAAAAAAAAGTAGATAACCATTTGATCCTAAATAGTTGCCCAAAAAAAGACAACATCCAAAGAGCTCTTTTTCCCTTGTATCTTGGCATGCACAATAAAGAAATTCCATTGTAACCAACCTAAGACTTTCACTGTTGTTCTGTATTTAGGCTTGAAGTAATAGTCTCCATATTAAAAACACACTTATATTAGTAGGCTTATGAGGGCCCTCTATTCTTTATTACATTGTGTTGAAATTAGAGTATCTATTTTGTGTCATTTTCTTATTCCATTTGATTTCATGGGCATAAATCTTGTCCCACATATGTCATCCTTTTTTTATTTACTAGCTTTTACTCAACATGTATTACACACAATTAAAATAATTATTAGATATGTGAATTAATTAAAATTTTTAATTTTATATTCATATAAATAAAGAGAATAAATTATATAAAGTTAAAAATAATTAAAAATTTTCTAGAATACATATAAAATAAACTTTTTAATCAATATGATTTTATTAATAAGTAAATGAAAAATAACTTTAAGACTAAATAATGAAAAAAACAAACTTGGAAACAAAATAAGAGTTGTATAAGATTAATAAAAAAATTAAATAAAATAATATTAAGAAATAAATAATTTATTTTTGTCGCCCATATATATATATATATATATATATATATATATATATATATATTCACAACAATAATTAAAATGTTAGAATAATATTAGGATAATATTTATATTTATAAATATATTTGAAAAAATTTAATGTATAACAAATTTTACTTTTATAACATAAACATTTTTTTGTAAATCACATTTTTAGTATAAATTTGTGATTTATCATTAATTAGTTTTTTATTTAATTTAAAAATTATTTGAACTTAGATTATATTTATCTTAATTTTTAAAGAATTTAAAAATAAAGTAACACTAACTTAACGATATGAAAATTTTATCCATTATTTTAGTTATTTTAAATAATCACAAATTTTATTAAAATAATATCTATTATTCTAGTTACAAATAATCATAAATTTCAAAAATTGAAATAATAATTAGTTTTATTAAAAATATTATCCATCTAATTATTTGCTATGTATAATGTAATTGTTGTTATATACTATATTAGGGTAAGACAAGGACTTGAACTACATGATGCACTTAGGTCATACATACTTGTGTATATGGATATAGGCATGTGGAAAATGACTTAATATATATTTCACAGTGTCCTCAATTGTATATGTATATGTATATGCATATATTAACTACAAAGTCTTATATGTTATATATTGATTACAAAACCTTATATGTTATATATGGGCTACAAGCCTTAGATGGATAGTTATGTCTTAGTCTTTCTCTTATATGTGATTTTATGAAATTAATTATTACTTTAATTTATTTAATTTGTATTTGTAAGTGATTTATGATATTTACTTGAACTTGATCATGTGATGTATTTATGTGTTATTTATTTATTCGTTGTTACATAATGTCTCATTGAGCCATGGTGATCACCCAATCACATTTTAGTTTTGCAGGTCCTATTGAATATCAAGTAAGACTACTTATTTCTTCAAATCAAGCTAGTGATGTCTATAAATATATTTTCTTTCAGTATTATTTATATTACATTAGATTAATTTTTTTCATCTTTAATAGATGATCCCTATGTAAATTTATTTATTTTAAACATGTGAATTTGATATATTGTAAACTAATGAATGCATTGTATTTGATAAGTTACCATTTATATATTGAAAATATTTTAAAATAATAATAATAATTATTATTAGCCTTACATGAAATTTTATATTTTTCTTATTTTAGAAGTATAGATAGGCTAGTAGGTTGAGGCCACAACTTTAGTTTCATGTTGGTCATAACTCGAATTTGGGTGTGACAATTGAGTTATTTCATTGTATTATCTCACAATAATTTTTTAGTGCAAAACTGTGCATGCTCATAATGGTGACTCCATTAGGGATAGAAAAGTTAATTTCATATAATCATTTTTTATTTTCACATTTAACTACCTCATGCTACCATTTGTGCAATACCTAAGTTCTACTTATTCTTACTAGAACACTCATGGAAAACACCGCTTGTGAGCCTTGTACCTTTGAGTATATCAAACGAGTTGCCTTAGCCCTAGCTTGTGAAAGCCATCTTCATCAGCAAGTCCTAGCCAAAGCCCATATAGTTGCCCTATATCCATGGATAGGATAACCATTTGACTTGTGTGCCACTTGTAGATAGTTTGAGCCTAAAAAATTCAAGGAGATGATTTATGTCCCTAATGAGTCTGAAGGCTTGCCATATGGATGATTACTAACATGAGACATCAAATGTATGAATTAAGACATCCCTGATGGTGGCTAAATTAACTAAAATGTCCTAAGAAATAACCTCAAGATCAATATGTATAGGTGATATGAATATGTTTATGTTACTATTCCTATGGAATTATTTGCATTTTATACATAATTTGCACATGCACCATGTTCTAACCCCTTTATTTTGGAGTTACCATAGATCTTAAACCATCCTTAGCATAAGGTCAAAAAAGGAAGAGAGTCACTATGAGAAGTCTCAAGGCGAGCTTTAAACAAAATTCTAGATCAACCATGATTTAGATCAATAAACAGTCATATGCTTTAAATCAGATGGAAGAGGAAATGTAAGAGATTATGGAGTCCATGATTAGGCAAATGGGAAAAATGATCAAGATAATAAATAAGAGGATTAATCACTTGAAAAATAGTGACAAGAGAAATCACTAGCACATCCTAAACCATTACCACTTCTACACCCAAATATGTCCACGTTTTAAGTACAAACTCAAAATGCCCTACAAAATGAAACCATACCACATAACCAAACGACACCCATCATTCTACTACCTCAACTCACACCACATGCCCACCAACCTAGTCGTACAAACCACCATACCTGAGGCACTAATCATCCAAATACAGGGTGATGATTTTTATGTCTTGAAAGACTATGAAGTTAAAAGGTGGCTAAGGAAAAGATGGTTCAAAAGCTATTGAGGTTAACATTGAAGGCTAAGAGGTAATGGCTGAAATAGCTAAATGAATGAACAAACTCCAAAAATTATTGAAAGCCAAAGGATGGGCAGAGAGGAGGACTTAGAAGACTTGTCCTTATCCGATAGGGTAGAACTCCTATTGGAGTTTAAGATGTCGAACTTAGTTTGATTCAATAGAACTCTTGATCCCATGATTCGTTTAAAACAGTATGTTGCAACCATGAAGGTTGTTGGGCTTTCTCTAAGTAATGATTATGAAATGCTTTGGTTTTTCTTTGGAATGGTGCCTTATGAAATGGTATTATGATCATCTAAAAACAAACCATGAGAACTAAAAGGAGTTAGTCAAGGCTTTTAAAAGTCATTATTTATACAATGTGCAAATGGATGTGACCTTAAAGGACTCGAAAGCTACTAGATAGAAATTCAATGGGCCACTCTTTGATTATCTAAAAAGGTGAAAGAAGTTGGCAAGACTTATGAACATAGATCAAATAAGAAAGACCAAGAAAGAATGGTTGTAAATGTTCCTTTACCGTCAATCAATAACTGGATTAGATGCCTCTATAAAATTTAAAGATGCATTAAATTTAGGTATGCGAGTGGATATAATCGACAAACTTACATGAGAATAGTGCAAGAAGGACAACGTAGTCACCAACCACAGTTAGAAGGACAAAGGACTATTAACCTGCATGTCGTAAGGTAACCTCAAAAGATCTCTAAATTAGGAATTTCATTATCTAAAACACTTGAGAAGTTAAAGAAGAAAAGGGGTGCTACATGCTTTATACCCTAAATTTTTGCTAAATCCACTTCCTAAGAATCATAACAAATGCGTACTATAAATTTCATCATACATCAGGGCACCACACTAATCAATGTATTCATCTCTAACATTTAGGATTTAATTAAATGAGGTAAGATTGCTAATCCTAAGACAAACTAGCCGACACATGTAAGAATCCTTTGCCTAGCTATAATAATGTCCTCCTACCTTAAAATTTATTAATGATTGACTCACGCTTGGATAAAGCACTAGATATGATGTCCATTAAGGAAGTGAATAAGGGAGAAATGGAAGGTCAAAATAAGAGAGGAAAAAAAATGAGAGTTAAGGGTTGTGGATGATGATGTTAAAGGTTTGGAAGAGTTTTAAAGAAAAGGAGAAAAAAGTGAAAGATGATGCTTAGGAGAATGTGACTGAGGATAGAAAGTAATGTTACTTAAAGTGTAAAAATACTATGTAAGAGAGTGTCAAAAGGAAAAAGGAAAAAGAAAAGGAAAAAGAAAAAGAAAAAGAAAAAAGTAAGGGAGAAATAAAAGAAAAGAAAAAGAGGATGATAACAATGATTTACTAGTAAAACAGTGGAAAAGAACTTAAGCCCAAGTTAATGTGCAAGATTTGTTTGCTTCTTCCAAGAAGCATAGGGAAGCAATGGTCAAGGTGATTTCTAATCTGACTATATCTATTATAACATCACTTGAGGATGTTACTTTCCTAGTAAATGATGATAGAAAGGGAATGGTTTTTATCGATGTTGATCTACCACTCGAAGGTAGAAAATCATAATAAGGCTATATTCATTAAGGCAAAGATGAAGGGAAAACAAGCTTCTTATGTAATAGTTGATAATGGGCCATACATTAATGTTTGTTCATTGAAAACATTGCCTATGTTTGGTATGAATATGTATGATCTAGTGGCTAATGTGATCATTTGAGATTATGATGATAGTAATAGGCCTATGGCTATAGTTTTCAAAAGAATAGTGAAGACAAGTCCTATTCAATCAAAGGTGGAGTTCACAGTGATTGATACTAAATTTAAATAAGTATGATGTTCATCAAGTATAATAATTAAAAATTAAAATGTCAAATCAAATATGTTCACTGCAAAGAAACATAAATTATAATTTAGTAACCACATAGGAAAATTAAAAAGAAAAATTTACTATGAACTTATGGCCTTTCAACTATTGAATGTCTTATGCTCAGTTTTCTCTCCATAAACTCTAAGCATCAATTGCTTGTATAATTCTACTATCTATTTGATCGATGTCAAATTCTAATTCATTGATATCCTCACTAACTTAAGATTCTATATGGCCTTTAACATATAATTTCTTATGTAATTATAGAAAAGACAACAAGCAATAATAATTCAACATTTAGTTTTCACTAGATAATATATTTATATACTAGTTAGGCTTTCTAGTGGAGAGAAGTATCAACTTAATAAGTGGAGGCATAGGCATCAATCGACCTCACCATGTTAATTCTTTAATGTGAAGTATTCACAAGTCAAAAATGTAATAAAGAGATCTTTTGGCATTTGTAATTAGTTATGACATCAATGGATCATAATTTGGCATCGATCAAATTGGTACTAAAGCTATACAGTTTGAAGCAATTGATGCTTGGAGTCTATGAAGAGATAGCACAAGACAACTTTTTATGAAATTATGAAATTATAATTTATATTTCTTTATGGTGAAACATGTTTAATTTGGTATTTTAATATTTAATTATTATACTTAATGAACATTATATCTATTTAAATTTATTATAGCCACAGTCTTTCTGTTTTATTATTATTACTCTTAAAATAATTATTTTTTTAATTATTAGAAATAAAAAGACCATCTTAATACACAACTAAAAGTAAGACCAAAATACAAAAAGCTAGCTATTATCAATAGACTAAAAAAAAAAAAATGCAAAACTTGTTAATTATTTGGTGGAAATGAAGAATGAATGGTAAAAATCAAATAGGCCTAACTTCAAACATGAGTATTCTAAACAAGCAAAAAAGTTGTTGAATGAGAAATTTCTAAAATGTGGACTCAAGACTTCACCACATATTGAGTAAAGGACGAAGACATTGAAAAAACAATATTTTGCTATTGTGAAAATGTTTTGTCCTAATTATAATAGCTTTGACTTGAATGACAAAGATAAACGTGTTATTATTTGAGATTGAAATATCTGATGAATGAGTAAAGATAAATGAAATTTAATAGTAACATATACTTTCTATTATCACAAATATCATATTTTATATGAAAATTAACAAGCAATTTGTATTTAATTTAGCAACATAAAATACAACTAATTTAAGAAACAAATTATACAACTAATTAAAGAAACAACTTATTCTCATATTTTGATTATTGACATTTATTTATAGTAAAGACGTTGTAATAGAAGGAGCTGAAATCCTAGCAATTGGAGTGAAAGATCTTGACAAAGAAAAATAAGAAATATATGAAAATGATGAGCAAAATGATTAGAAGATGAAAATACTGATGGTATGCTTTATGCCTTCTCAAGGAAATAAAATAACTAAAAAATTTGAGAAGAGAAAAATCTCAAGCAAATAAAATAACTAAAGAATTTGAGAAGAGAAAGATATGAAAACAATGATAATTTAGTTAAAACTAATAAATGAATTATATCAATTTGAAAGTATCTATAAAAATTTGAGGGAAGATATAAAATAAATTGTCATTTTCTTCAAATAGAAAGCTAAAAATTTTGATAGAACAAAATTAATCAGAAAGATCATAAAATAAAAAAAATCACATATATATGCATTTGATGTTACAAAACACATGCTGATTTATTAAGTAATTAGATCATTTTTAGTTTTAATTATCATAAAACTATATATTTTAAATGCTTCTTTTAGCTAATTAGCATATTTGACAAAATTCATAAAATAAAATTTAAAGACAATATATTTCATATTGAGTTGATTATCATGATAAATTTATAATTTTTTATACTATATTAATATACAATTATATTAAAGACATAATAATAATAAAACTAATTTTTCAATACTTTTCTATGCACAAACTAAACATATTAATTTTGAATTGCTAAGAAAATCTTATATCCAACCAAATATAAACATTTTACATTTCTAAAATTATTTTTCTAAAAATTTACTTTCTAAAAAAGTAATATCAAATAAAAATATTAAATTCCGACAATCAAACCCCTCACAACTAATTTAACAGCCTGCTGCAAAATCAATTTTTCAACCTCAAAAACACGTTCTTCCCCCAACCAAACATTTGTAAACACTCGCCTATATTCACTAGTCATATTCTACTTCCCCTAGATAAAAACCTGATCATATTCACAACTAGCACTTTGTAAGTTAGAACCAATTGTTTTCCCAAAAAAAAAAAAAGTTAGAAACTAAACGTGATTATTCTTTTCAGTACAAATTATTTAAAATGGAATGTGAATTTTAATTCTAAGTCCAAATTACTGTCCATTCAAAAAAGAAATCAGATAGAACCCAACGATGAAATGGTCAAAGCCACAACGATGAAACAAGTTAGTGATTGCAAAGACAAATACCAAAATAATCAAAGATACCTTCAACTATATCACAGTATTAAGTACATTAGATAAAACATAACATAAAACTAGTAATTTTAGTTAAATGAAGGATCGACAATGGATATATATGCATCACTATGCAATTATTTTAGTTCATTGGAAGCCCAACAATGAGTCTGAAAAAGAAAAATACATTAGTATTCAAACTCAAAGCATATCATTCACTATCACATGGTAGTACGATATTCAGTATGCATAACAAAAATTCAAACATGTATTCAAACAATGATGCCATCGGATCTCATTAGTTGTACCAATTCATTGCTGAAATCTTTGTTTCTCAATTTGAGCCTCCCCACATCTCAAATGATAATAGAAACATCACCACCACAACCACTACCCAACATATAATAATAATAATAATAATAACAACAACAAGAAGGAAAACAAGAAGAAACAAAATGAAATCAGTTGAAATGGTAGGAAGGGCAGAGAGAGATGGAGGGCTCATGCTGAAAATCTAACCCACCACTTTATAAATTATCATCATTGGGCAGATCACTCGACACAATTAATAAAATAAAATTTATAGTTTCTAACTAGAATCCACTGTCGAAAATGCCAGTAGAAAAAGTTAACATCCAACACGTACCCAATTAGCTTCAGATATGGATGAGCTGATAAAATATACATAGGCGTGTAAAAATTTATAACCCCAAGAACAAGCTCACTCCTTCAAAAATAGAACAAAATAATGTTAACAGTACCAGATATCAGAGTAAAGTAAAACTCTCCAACATGTTGCAAAGGCAATGTTTATAGATCAAACAATTACAAGACAAACGACGAATCATAACCACTTGAAGAGATGAAGAGGACAAAGACTGTCAAGATGAACATGAATAGCAAAATGCCCTTAGATATCATCGAAATATCCAATAGGTCATACAAAGATATCATAACAACAACCAACAAGTCATATATAATTGGTTTTCACTAAGAACTTTCCCACAGCGTCAACCCTAGTACAGGAAGTAAGGAAGCTACAAAGAAAAAAAGAAGACAACAGATATAGTAATCATCCATCTGCCTTAAATATGTAATATTTACTTTATTAAGATTACCAGCCTAAATTCTGAAAACCTCAACATCCAAACTGTCACCGAAACTGAGCACTAAAAACAATTGACAAAGGAGTAAAATATGCAATTTAATGTAAACTGTAAAGACACAGTCAGGTTATACTTTTAGAAGATCACATGGAACTATCAAATCTCTAGGCAGAATTTTGCACAATAAAGTAATCAGTAGTTAGTCATCATTCATCAAAACATAAAGCTATGGCCAATAACAGCTTTGTGCACAATAAAAAATGACAAATACATACTGATGAAGAAGCTGATAACAGAAGATGCATCAAAGTCAATTAATTCAATTGTATAATGTCACATTGTGGCACATTATTTAGTGTACATATAATGATATAAAAAAATTATAGAAGAAAATAAATTAACTTTAATAAAGCCCTCAGATGAATAATTGCAATATTGGGCAGTGAAACACATGATTTTCATTAGAAGCCAATCCATATCTTCACTAAACAGAATGGATAAATTATAAGAACAGAAACAACAACAACAATCACCACCACCACTACAACCAGCAGGCCTAAAACAAAGATGGAGGCTCATAGTGAAAATCAAACCAACTGCCCTAACCAGATTTTATCACTGGGCTGCAAAGGAGACATAGATGATTTCAAAGCTTTCAAAGCACATATCAGGGAACCGAGAATGTATCACAAACACACAGAGAAAATTGAAAAAATATGCATAAAACAGCCACCATTTCAACAAGTAGTTTGGCATCTGATAGTTATCAATTTCATGGCCCAAAAACCATAGCCAAATTAATCTATTCAATTTATTGTGTGCCCAAATTTGCGCAAGAGTAATTCAAAATGGCGATAAGAGTCAGACAAAAGCTTTCTGGGCTTGCATTTCCATCAAAATTGCAACTTTACAGCTGCTCAGAGCCCAGTGCATATATCATCATTCGTAACACCAAAATCCCAGTACTAACAACAAATTTTGCATAATATATGGGTATCTATATACTAAACATAAACATAAAAAAACAAGTATCTGAACCCAATACCAGTTGCCAAGAAAAAAGAACAAACTTATTTAAACATAGATACGTAAAACATAAAGGATCACGTATTAAAATCATTCAATTTTCAGGCAAAGATAGCATATGCCTAACAGCGGAAAATTGGCATGCGGACCAAAAATTAATGGCATAATTACCTATCTTCCAAAATAAGGTAACAAAAAAGAAAAGCAGCAATGAAACCATAGCATCACTCAAAACATTTTAGGACCGCATACAAAACAAAACCCTCTACTCAATAATGCTACTTGGTCACTAATACAAACACATAGAACCCAGTACTGGTACCAAGAAAACGAACAAACCTTTAACGTCCAAACGTGGATACGCAAAGCCGAAATCAGCCCATGTTAAAAATTTCTACGTTTCGGAATAGAAGAGGCTGTTATTGTGAACGACTCCGATGCTATTGCTATTTAAGAAGAAGAAAACGTTGGAGGAATAGGCGATGCTGCTAAGATCCGAAGTCGATTTCCCTCTTTTAGGAAGCGACATTTCTTAATAGGATGATGCTGGAACTGGATTTCCCACATTTCACGACCACGATTTAGATAAGATAGATGGAATTACCACGACTTCCTCAAAACCTGTATGTACGGGTATCAAGATGGAATTCACTTAGGCTTCAGAGCAAAGAAAGGAAGCCAAGAAAGCAGACTCAAGGGAAAGAAAAACCACAGTTTAGTTTAGATCCGATTCCAGTGAGAATGGCCCTTAGTCTAATTGGAGACATCCTTGGTACTGGAACAGCCTAGTTGCGTACCGAAAGGAATCACCCAAGGCAAGCTATCGGGTCGCTTTCTTCCTAAGTGGGAGCGAAGCAGAGTTAAAGAAAGAATTGGGCTAAGGGGAAAAATCTTTTGTCGGAATTTTCTTTGGCAGGTGGACACGCCTAAAGATTGTCCTTGGGGTATATTATCCGAATCAGAGATGATGTAATGGATGCAATTCGATATCAAATTGGAGACAGAACCTCGATAAGTTTTTGGCATCATCCTTGGCTTGCGAATGGTCCCTTATCACGGCGAATCGACTAAAGAAAAGAAAAACCCTCAGATCTCATAGCTTTAAAGCAATCATCCACGGTTATAACGCAAATGGCGTCCATCAAAAGCCTCCAGACACCACCGCAAACCCATATGTGTATGTGTCTGTGTGTATGAGGCGGAGGAAGAGGAAGAGGAGGAGGAGGTGGCGGTGAGTGGAGGCGATTGACGAACAAAAACAACCATTTGCAACCGTTGAGTAGAGATTATGTTGTGCATCATAGGGCAATCTCATATAATAAAGACACAGAAACAGAAAAATTAAAAACCTAATTGAATGTGTTGATGCGGTATAACGGTCCAAAGTGGCCTTTGAGTTTGAGTGATATATAGAGGCGTGGAAGTGACTCTGACTTTTTCGTTTGAATTTTCTGTTTGAAAGCAGCAAAGTGAAAATTAGGTCTGAGTAATTCAATCATCGTTTATATTGTAATATTATAATTAATTTAATTTTAAAATATTTAAATAATTATTTTATCAATGTATATAATTATTTATTTTTTTAAGAAATTTATTTTACTAAATTATATAAGAAAATAAAAATATTATTACAAATAATTAATAAATTATTTATATATTGAAAATATTATATTATTATTATATAATAATGAATTTCACAGTTAATCAAGTTTTACTTCTTTATTCATAAAAAATTATAATGTGATTTAATATATTATAATATTTATTTTCGTTTCAAATTTAAAATTAATACATATATATTTGTGTATAAATCAAAGAAACAATATTTTTAATATTAAAAATTATATTAATATGATTTGACTCTAATATTTATTTTTAAACAATTTAAATTTTTTAAAAGACTAATTAAAAATTAATTATTACTTTAAATAATTTTCATTTTACTAAAATTATATAAGATAATAAAAATATTATCATAAATAATTAATAAATTATTTATATATTTTAAATATTATATAATATTATTATAATATAATAATGAATGTTTACTAATAATCAAATTTTACTTCATTATTCATAAAAAAAATTATAATGAGATTGATTATATTTTAATATTCATTTTCATTTCAATTTTAAGATTAATACATATATATGTGTGTAAATCAAAGAAATGATTTTTTCTAATATTAAAAATTATATTAATAAGATTCAACTCTAATATTTATTTCAAACAACTTCACTTTTTTAAAAGACTAATTAAGGAAACTAATTAAGTAAACTATAAGTAATTACAAAGCATAAAAAATTGGCTAGTTCTACTTCTAATCTCATGATAAATAATTCAACAAATATGTCACATATCTAAAGTTTATTGAAAGAAGTGCATCCATAAATAAACCCCACACATCATTGTTTATGTTGGTTGTGGTAGTCAATGAAAGGATGGAACTAAACGATGCACTAATCTAAGTTTAGGTTAGCTTCATCACATTCCACAATTGATATGGAAGTGAATGTGTGGATCAAAATAAAAAGTGGCTTGGCGACTAAAATACCTCGATAACTAGAGAGGTATTTTAAAAGGGATTCTTATTTCATGGACCCTAGATCATGTAACATTATGATTCAAGCTCCCTACCACACATATAAATATAATGAATATTTTAGAATTAATTAATAAATAATTCTAGATGATAAACATTTTAAATTTTAAATAATGAGTATTGTTTTGTTTTCCATGAGAATTATTTATTTGATATTAATGATGTAATTGCTATTAAACAATTTTGGATGATGAACATTTTAAATTTAAATAATGAATATTGTTTTGTTTTTTATGAGAATTATTCATCTGATATTAATGATGCAATTGTTATTAGTATTATGTATATGATATTAATGATGCAATTGTTATTAGTATTATGTATATCATATGATGAACATCAAGTGTCAATATGATGAACATTGTTAATGCAATTACACATGTAATGAACATTATATATCTAATTGATGATATTTTGTTAATGAATTAAATATGATCAAAATAAATATTATAGTTGATGAATATTTATGTAATAATTAATGAATATGAAACTATAAAATACGAATATTACAAGCTGATAATGAACATTTAAATACTTATTAATGAACGAAACTTTATGAAAAAAGATTATATGTTTTTAATGAATAAATTAATTCATAAGAATATTATATAAAAAATAATAAATATAAAATTAAATATGACGATTATTGTGTTTATAGATGATGAACACCCAAGTATTAAGTAATAAAAGAAGGTTATATATTGGTAATAGACAAATAATGAACATTTTGATACTAATTAATGAAAATTAAGTTATTTACTGTATTTAGTCCAATAAAACTCAAACTCAACCTTCGTATCAGTGTATTTAAAAATCAAATAAAAATTGAAGATATCAAAAACAACAAAAATACATGTTGCATCATTAATATTAGATAAAAAAAATCTCATGAAAAATAAAATAGTGTTTGTTATTTAAATTTAAAATGTTTATCACCCAGGATTGTTCATTAGTTCATTCTAGATTGTCTTTATATTTGCACGTGTGGTAGACACGCAAACCACGATGCTACATGGTTCGAGGTCTACGATATAAATTGCATTTAAAAGGATTCATTCGATTCTTATTAGAGGTCGTCCTAATTAAAGTGCATTTTGGATTTTTTTTTTTTTTTTAGATAGGCTAGATGACTATGTTTAAACTCAAGCCTAAGCTTAATATATTTATAAAATATTAGTTCACTCTAGTTTCATTCAAAATTTTATTAATTTCAATTTCATGATTGTCACATGAAGTTAATTAAATTGAAATTAATAATAATAATAATAATAATAAATAACAACAACAACAACGATGATTATAATGACAATAATTGAAACTCATCAACCATCTCCTATTATCATAATCACATACAAAACTTATCCTAATCAAAGTCAATAATAAATTGTACCATAATAATTGTAAACAAAAAAAAAAAAGCCTAACTATCGTATCAAAATTAAATTCATAAAGTCCAAAACCATATTATGGAGCAACCAATATGGAACAACATATAATGGACACAAGAGGTATAATTTTTTTTTTAAAAAAAATTTTGTTGGACTAGGTTGGTTAACCCTAAGTCTTGGACCTCTTTTGATCTTGACAAAGGAGATTGATCAATCCTAATGTTTCAATTAAGTGTTGTTTTGCATATTTAAGTTAGTTTTTCAAGTGGAAGTTGGATGTAGTTCATAATCTTCAGGAAGACAAAGTTCATATAAATTCGCGGTCAGTGACTTATAATTCACGACCGCTAATTAGTTCAAAGATAGGGTGAAACTCAGCCAGACAGATTCACGGGCATCATTGCTGTCGCAACTCATCCACAGATGAGAGTGTCAAAGTCACAGACGAATTCGCGGTTTGTGTCACGCCTTAGTAGCGACTGCGACTTTCAAAGTGATTAAAGAGGGAACCAAGTCCACAATCATAGCATGCCAAGTGTCCCAGGTATCCATTGAAGAACAAAATTCGTGAGACCAACATTGTGGGTAGCGATCGCGATTCATAAAAATGAAAACTCTCATTCTAATAGAAGAATTCACGTCTCAGTTGCGCCCTTCACAAGGAAAAATCGCGATCATGGTTTTTGTGAGCAGTTAGAATGCAACGACTATATTTTACTGACGGACCAATGAAGAGCTGCCACGTGGACTAGTCGTAGACATAAATGGAGTTTTCCATTGCAATTTTTGGCTCCTGTATGAAAATTTAGATTTTGCGACCGCGAATGACCAATAACAACTGTAACTCTCGCTTGTCATGCAATTAATGCAGAATCTGCCTAGCATAATTTAAAGATTTAATGAGCTTCATAATGTAACATCTCTTTGGTGGGTATGAGCTATAAATATTCCACTAAACAAATGTAAATGCAATAGAATTCATTAACTTGTAACAAAACTCTTGCACTTTTGCTACTCATTCTTTCTATTCTTTAAGTGATTGTTTGGTGTGAGCATAAACAACAATTGTAATATGTTTTAGTGTGAGCCTTTAAAACACTAGAGAAAGGTTTTAATGTGAGCCTGTGAAAACACTTAAAAAAGGTTTTAGTGTTAGCCTCAGAAAACACTTGTAAGAAATGTTGTTGTGTGAGCCTTGAAAACACAAATTGTAAAAGTTAGATGTGAGCTTGGAAACACCATTTTAAGTTAGTGAAAGACCTAATTGTAAAGAATTGGGGAGTGGACGTAGGGTTGATTATACCGAACCACTATAAATCATGTGTCTTCTTTTCTACTCTTCTTTATCCTCTTTTTAAGTTTTTTTTTTAAAGCTCCGCATCAACCCCCCCCCCCCCCCCCCCCCCCCCCCCCCCATCCCTTATTTATGCTTAGAGCTAATAAGTGGTATTAGAGCCTGGTTTCACATACAAGCCTAAATTGGGTGAGCAAAGTTCATGGCACAAAAGGGAATCCACACACACCTCAAGCCCTACTTTGATGGATTTGACTATACTTATTGGAAGTATAGGATGAAGATTTATCTTGACACAGATGTAGTGGACCTTCGAGATGTAGTTGTCAAAGAATGGAAGTCACCCTCTAAAGTAGTGGATGGAATTGAAGAAATCATTCCAAGGGAGGATTGAGTTGAAGCTTACAAGAGACCAAATGACAAAAATAAGAGAGCAATGACCATTCTTCTAAGCTCTCTCTCTAGGGAAGAGATTAGAAGAGTGCAATATTGCCAAATAGCTCATGCCATTTGGAAGACTCTTAAAAACTATCATGAGGGCACAACACTGGTTAAATCAAGCCGATTGGAGATGTACGTGATGGAATGAGAGCTCTTCATGATGAAAAACCATGAAAGCATCACCAAAATGATGAATAGATTCCTATCCATCATCATTAATATGAAACAATTAGGAAAGACTCTCACCAACTATGAGGTAAACACAAAAATCCTTAAAACTCTTCCATTAGATAAGTTTGGTGCAAAAGTGTGTAGCATTCAAGAGTCCAACCCCGAGATTGAAAAGGTTCCTACGAATCTGTTGATAGGCAAACTCTTAACTCATGAGTTAACCTTAAAAAAGGATGAGCAAATAAAGAAACTAAGGGGCCGAGGAGAAAATCAGAAAAAGAAAGAAAAAACTTAGCACTCAAATCCTCAATAAAGGAGAATGAGGTAGAAACAACCTCTAGTGATGAAGAGAGTGAAAAAGAAGAAGAAGAGCTAGCAATGCTCTAAAAAGGATAAAAAAGTTAATTAGAAGAAGAAAAGAAAGAAGAAGCTTTAAGAAAACAACTCCTAATCCTAGAGAGAGATCTAATGAAGTCACTTGCTATGAATGTGGCATGCAAGGCCACATCAAATACAATTGTCCCAAAATCAAGAAGAAAAAGAGATGGGACAAAGAGAAGAAGAAGAGTTTCTTCACCACTTTTGATGATAGCTCAAGTGAACATGAAGAAGAAGAAGAAGAAAAAGTTGCCAACATTGGCTTCATGGCATAAGAAGACTCTTTAAATGAGGTAAGAACTTCTTCCCACTCTCATTCAAATTTAGATGATTTTGATGAGATAGATGAAGAGCTTATAGAGGCTCTTACTATGAGATGTGATAAATGCAAGTCACAAATGAAGTCTTACAAGAAAAAATGTCAAACATTAGAGGATGATTATAAATCCCTTAATAATCTTGTAAGCTAATTGAGAGCATTAAATGATGAGCTCAAAAAATCTTTGAGAATCTTTTTATATCACCTTCTTCATTGGCTTCATTGAGAAAAAAGAATGACTTTATAAAGGGAGAAGCAATTGAGTTTATAAGCTCAATCTCTAAATTCCACAAAGGAAAAACAACATTAGATACATTGATTGTGTCATAAAGACCACCATTGATTAGACATGGTTTAGGCTTCAATGGAGCCTCCTCATCATCACATACTACCTTTGTTAGACCATCACAAACTCAAACCTCAAGTGTTAAGGTAATTGGGAAGAAAAGTGCTTCTACCACTAAACCTCCTAAGCCTAAGGGCAAAGGGGAGGCTCTACCAAGCTCAAGAGCCAAGACTCAAAGAGCTAACCATGCCTACATGTACAACAAAAAGTATGCTCATACTCATAAACAATTTCCTACTACTTCTCATCACACATGCACATGCAAGCATTCACATAATCAAGGTATGAGAAGGCCTCCTACTTATACTAAATTTATGCAAAGGAGAAAGACTCCCAAGTCTAAACTCCAATACCATTATTACATGAAATTTAGGCATGTAAATATTCATTATTTTATTAGAAAGGCTCACCTCAAATTAGAGGACCTTTTAACTCCTAATGTCCTAGGACCCAAGTATGCTTGGGTACCTAAGAAAAGGTGACTCACTTTTATTATGTAGGGGAGTCTGGCAGCCACTAAATCAAATAATTGGCATGTGGATAGTGGATGTTCCAAGCATATGACTAGAAATAGAAAGCTATTCACAGCATTGAAGGAAAAAGAAAGTGGAGATGTCACATTTGGTAACAATCCCAAGGGTAAGGTAATTGGCATTGGAACCATTGGTAAGAATGGTTGTTCATTAATTGATAATGTTTTATTTGATAGTGGCTTACAATATAATTTGTTGAGTGTAAGTCAATTGTGTGACAAAGGTAATAAAGTCACTTTTGATCCTAGAGAATGTTGAGTCACCACTTTAATGGATGATGAGGTTATTTTCAAGGGTGAAAAGAAAGACAATACCTACTCAATTGACTTAGACAATTTGGCTAACCAATCTTTTAAGTGTCTTATGTCTTTGAGCAATAAAGCTTAGTTATGGCATAGAAGGCTTGGACATGTAAGCTTGGATCTTCTTCAAAACCTATCTAAAGGAAAGTAGGTGGAAGGCCTTCCCAAGCTAAATTTCACTAAAGACAAGACATGTAGTCCTTGCCAAATGGGGAAGTAACATCAAGCCTCCCATAAAGCAAAAAATGTTGTAAGTTCTTCTAGACCTCTTCAACTAGTTCATATGGACTTGATAGGACCCACTAGGAGTGCTAGCTTAAGTGGAAAGCATTATGTGCTAATCCTAGTTGATGATTACTCTAGGTTTACTTGGGTGTCCTTTTTAGCTCATAAGAATGATATTTTTGATGCTTTCAAGAGTTTTGCAAAAAGAGTTCAAAATGAAAAAAGGTTACTTCATTTATTCTATTAGAAGTGACTATGGAAAAGAATTTCAAAATGATTCTTTTGAAACTTATTATTTAGAGAATGGAGTTTTTCATAATTTTTCAACTCCTAGAACACCACAACAAAATAGTGTTGTAGAGAGAAAAAATAGAACACTAGTAGAAATTGCTAGGACTATGCTCAATGAGCATTCTTTATCAAATTTCTTTTGAGGTGAAGCCATTAATACTTCGTGTTATATTGCAAATAGAGTTTTTAAAAGACTCATTCTCAATAAAACTTTTTATGAGCTATGGAATGGTAGAAAACCCAAGATATCATACTTAAGAGTATTTTGATGTAAGTGCTATATTTTAAATACCAATGATAATCTTGGGAAATTTGATTCCAAGACTAATGAAGGAATATTCTTAGGCTATTCCACCTTTAGCAAAGTATATAGAGTCTTCAATAAGAGTGCAATGGTAGCTGGAGAGTCTATGAATGTTATTTTTTATGAATCTAGTAAACTTGATCTTGGGAAAGGTGTTTTTGTTGATGATCTTATAGGTGACCTTGAAAAGCTGGAATTGGAAGACACTACAAGAAGATAGGATAAAATCAAAGAAAGAGGTGAATCATCAAAAATGGATAAGGAGCCACAACATCAACAAGAAGATGAGCCAAGACAAGATCTACCTAAGGATTGGAGATTCTTCAAGTATCACCCCAAGGACTTGATCATTGGTGATACCTCAAAGGGTGTAAGTACTAGATCACAACTTAATCTTTTAGATAATAATCTTGCATTTGTTACTCAACTTGATCCAAAATCAATTGATGAGGCTCTTAATGATGAGAGTTGGGTGTTTGCTATGCAAGATGAACTCAATCAATTTGAGACAAACAAAGTATGGGAACTTGTCCCTAGGTCTAAAGAACACTCCATTGTAGGTCGCAAATGGGTGTTTAGGAACAAATTAGATGAGCAAGGTCTTATCACAAGGAATAAATCTAGATTGGTTGCTAAGGGATACAACCATGAGGAAGGCATAAATTATGATGAAACCTTTACGCCTGTTGCAAAATTAGAGGCCATTATGATACTTTTAGCTTTTGCATGCCATATGAATTTTAAGCTTTTTCAAATGGATGTTAAAAGTACTTTTTTGAATGGAATCATTGAGGAGGAAGTCTATGTTGAACAACCTCCTGGTTTTGAGTCACATTGTTTTCCAAATCATGTTTTTAAATTGAACAAAGCCTTATATGGATTGAAATAAGCTCCAAGAGCTTAGTATGAAAGGCTTAGCTTATTTCTTTTAAAATAGGAAAGGTGGACACAACATTATTTGTTAAAAAGCATAAGCATGACACACTAATTGTACAAATCTATGTTGATAATATCATTTTTGGTGCTACTAATGAGTCTCTTTATGAGGATTTTGCTAAATGTATGACTAGGAAATTTGAAATGAGCATGATGGGAGAGCTCAAGTTCTTTCTCAGTCTACAAATCAAGCAAACTAAAGAAGGGATCTTCATCGACCAAGCTAAATACATAAGGGAGATACTCAAGAAATTTGGCATGGATAGTTGCAAAGCAGTCAAAACTTCCATGAGTGGTACCATTAAGCTAGACAAAGATGAATCGGGTAAGACGGTAGATGAAAAGTGATATCAAGGTATGATCAGATCTCTACTTTATCTTACTGCTTATAGGCCGGATATCATGTTTAGTGTATGTATGTGTGCTAGATTCCAATCTTCTCCTAGAGAGTCTCATTTAAATGCTATTAAGATAATTTTTAAGTATTTGCATAGCGCAATTCACTTAGGGTTATGGTATCCTAGGGATTCATCCTTTAGTCTCATAGGATATTTGGATGCGGATTATGTAGGTAGTTTATTAGATAAAAAAAACACTTCCAAGACTTGCCAATTTATAGGTGAATGCCTAGTATCTTGGTTTAGAAAAAAACAAGTGTCGGTTGCCTTATCCACTGCAGAAGCCGAGTATGTTGCTGCGGGTTATTGTTACACCCAAGTTCTTTGGATGAAACAATAATTGAAGGATTTTGGCAAAGTGATTGATCACATTCCTATTAAATGTGATAACACTAGTGCTATTAATCTTTCTAAGAATCACATCTAACACTCTAGGAGCAAACACATAGATATAAGACACCATTTCATTAGAGATCATGTCCAAAAGGGTAATATTGTGTTAGAGTTTATTAACACAAATCATCAACTTACAGATATTTTCACTAAACCTCTCAATGAAGAAAGGTTGAACTTTATTAAGAGAGAATTGGGAATGCTTGATGGTAGTTCTCTAAAGTGAAAAATTTGATCTTTTGTATGATTGTTATGTGTGTTGATTGTTATTTTGATTTGAATATGTGTATTTGATTGAGATGTCTTAAATTTAATTGTAATTGTGTTTTTTCTATAACATATTGCATGAATTAAGCATCAAGCATAATGAAGTGGATCACAATTTTTAAAACTCAATTTTTTCCATTCTTATCTTGTTGACTCATAATTTGCGGTCGTTATTACCCCTTCACGGTTGCGAATTACAAGTCCTAGTAACCTGACTATCAAACATCAAATCGTGGTTGCGAGAATCAAGCTCCACCATAAATTGTGGTCAAGAATTCAAATTTTTGACTGTTGTAGCATGTATTCCTAAGGAAACTGTTACTCATAATTTTTGGAATTCACAGTCGCGACGTCTGAATTCGCGGATGCGAATTAGGGTAACCACCTATACATTTAAGTGATTTGATGGCCAACCATTTCTATCTCTTCATCAATGCATTTCTAGCCATTTCTAGAGACTTCAAATGGCTATAAATACACCCTTCAACAGTAACATCCTCACTTCTCTTCCAATATCAATTTCTCTCTCAAAACTTTCTAAAATCACAAATCCTCTATATCTTTTGCAATGGCTCCTAAGAAGATTTCAAGGGCAAACAAAGGCAAGGCTGTGGCTCAGCCCTTTACACCCCTACACTCCACCTAATGAAGGGCATCACCGAAGAGAAGAAAGAGAGGTACAATGCAAATTCTTCTAAGATCATCCTCCCCAATGAGATTCCTTCTACCTTTCTGTTGGAGACCTTGGGCATCAATGTAGAGATTCATGCTTTTCTCTCCAACTTAGGCTGGAACAAGTTCATCTTTCGGGATGAACCTGGTTATGAAGAAATTATAAGGGAATTTATATTCATGATTTAACTGAGTCATAAAATGGATTCTTAAGCGGGGCAATATGGGTTAGTTTTTTGGGCCTTTGGTGATCCTTTTTTTTTATTACTTTTGACCAACTTTCCTTCCTCTTCAATCTTCAAGTCAGAGAAAACATTCCCTTCATAATCTCCACACTTGATGTCATTTACTCCGAATTTGGGGCAGAAATTTCCATTGAAACCAAACATGACCTGAGATCCTCCTTAGCCAAACACATTAAAACCTTACCTTTTTGGATATTCCATCATATCATCACCATTTTTGTAAATGCTAGAGGTGATTATAATGAGAAAGTATCATAAAAAAACTTGACATTTCTTTTCTGCCTTGTAAAAAATAAGCTTATTCAAATCGGATGCTATCTTGTGGATCAATTGATCCACATGAGTACCAAACCCAAAAGTCAATTCCTTCTACCTTCTCACATTACTACATTCTACCGCTTCGTAGGGGCACTTGATGAGGAAAATGAAAAATTCCTCACCAAGAAACTCTTCCCTTTATAAAACTTCCTTGATCTCACCTATCTCATTAATGCCAAAGCTACTCACTCGGACACCTATGCCTATACCCTGGGTGCAATTTGAGCTAAGAAAATGGAGACTTCATAAGCTTATGAATGGAAGAGACTAGTCATTGAAGAAGGAGCTCCATCCATCCCTCATCAACCAAAGCCTAAGGCTAAACTCTCCCTTGCAACCATCAATAACAAGCTTGATAAGTTGATGAGGATGATGAAAAGGAGATTTTTGTTCCTCTCTCATCTTCATAGTGATATGATTGATTTGTAAGAGAAGTTGGGAGTCCCTCGTTACCATCTTTCAGACTTCACAGAGTTTGATGATACTCAAGAAGAAAAAGGCAATGATGAAGTTGAGATGAAGATGAGGCTAAAGGTGAGATCAGGGTGAAGATGAAGACTTTTTTAGAGATGATGATGATTCTCTTACCTTCTAGTTTAGGATCTCTTTTGTAATTTTCTTTTTTGCAAAAAATGTGATTCCACACAACTTGTTTCTAAGTTTATATATATAAAAATTGTTTCTTTGCTGAAATTATGTGTTTTGTGCTTGCTTTCCTTCATTTGTTTATGCATTTGCTCCCTATATTTGCTTGACTACTTATGCAATTGATCTTTTCCCCTTCTACCCTTTTTTTGATCTTACCAAAGGGGGAGAGATAGAATCTAGAGTGAATCAAAGGGGGAAAGAAAAATAATAACATTAGTTGAGGGGGAGCATAGAAGCATAAGGACATAGAAGCATAAAAGCATCATACTATCATACTTAGGACTTTTAGAAATTTCACATTGAATGATTGAATGCCATACTTAGGAAATTTCACCTTAAGTATTCATTGAATCATATTACACTCCAATTCACATTTCTGCATTATTTTCCCTTAGGATCAATCTAAGTTCTCAAAATCAAAAAGGGGGAGATTGTTGGACTAGGTTGGTTAACTCTAAGTCTTGGACCTCTTTTAATCTTGACAAAGGAGATTATCAATCCTCATGTTTCAATTAAGTATTATTTTATAGATTTAAGTTAATTTTTCAAGTGGAAGTTGGATAAAGTTCATAATCTTCAAGAAAACAAAGTTCATCCAAATTTGTGGTCAATAACTTATAATTTGCTACCTCTAATTAGTTCAAAGATAGGGTGAAACTCAGCCAGATGGATTCACAAGCATCATCGCTACTGCGACTCATCCAAAGATGGGAATGTCAAAGTCACAGACGAATTCGCAATTTATGTCATGCCTCAGTTATGATCGCGATTTTCAAAGTGATTAAAGAGGGAACTAAGTCCAT
This sequence comes from Omphalea diandra, assembly GCA_949677035.1. Lineage (NCBI taxonomy): Eukaryota > Viridiplantae > Streptophyta > Magnoliopsida > Malpighiales > Euphorbiaceae > Omphalea > Omphalea diandra. The sequence goes on along the minus strand of CATIWR010124163.1, from coordinate 25,198 downwards.
AATCATAGCATGCCAAGTGTTCCAGGCATCCATTGGAGAACAAAATTCACAAGAGCAATATTGTGGGTAGCGATCGTGATTCATGAAGATGAAAACTCTCCTTCAAATAGATGAATTTACATCTTAGTGACGCCCTACATAAGGAAGAATCGCGACTGCGACTTTTATGAGCAGTTAGAATGCAACAAATATATTTTCCTAATAGACCAATAAAGAGCTGCCGCGTGGACTAGCCCTTAGACACAAATAGGGTTTTTTGCTGCAATTTTTGGCTCCCATATGGAAATTTAGATTTTGAGACCGCGAATGACCAATAGCGACTGCGACTCTCATCTGTCATGTAATTAATGCAAAATCTACCTAGCATGATTTGGAGATTTAATAGGCTTCTTTGGTGGGTATGAGCTATAAATACTCCACCAAACAGATGTAAATGCAAGAGAATTCATTAACTTATAACAAAACTCTTGCACTTTTGCTACTCATTCTTTCTATTCTTTAAGTGATTGTTTAGTGATCATAAAAACCAATTGTAATAGGTTTTAGTGTGAGCCTTTAAAAACACTAGGGAAGGTTTTAGTGTGAGCCTATGAAAACACTTAAAAGAGGTTTTTAGTGTTAGCCTTAGAAAACACTTATAAGAAAGGTTGTTGTGTGAGCCTTGAAAACACAAAGTGTAAAAGTTAAGTGTGAGCTTGGAAACACCATTTTAAATTAGTGAAACACCGAATTGCAGAGACTTGGGGAGTGGACGTAAGGTTGATTATACCCGAACCACTATAAATCATGTGTCTTCTTTTTTACTCTTCTTTATCCTCTTTTTAAGTTTTTTTTTTAAAACACCAATTCCCTTCCACCACCCCTCTCCCCCCCTCCCCCCTTCCCTTTTTTTAGTGCCTAGGGCCAACAAACTCTAGTATTGATTTGTGCATATATATAAGCAAAATAGGTTGTCATTATTTCACTTATTTCACAATTGTTTATTGCCATCAAAAATAAAAAGCCTCTTTCTCTCATTTTAAATTTAAATTTAATTCATTTGTGCAATGGTGTGTCTAATCTTAAAAAATGAATTATTTTTCATTGAGATATTTTTACAAATACATTGTGAGTTTATTGGTGATGGTGAAACACTATAAAATAGAAAACATTTAGTGATATAAAACATTTGTTGCCAATAAGGTTTAGTGACAGATTAAAATAGTCCTCACTAAATAGATTGACGATGGATTATGTGTGTCCCTTAGGATATACAAAGAGATGGTTGGTATTGCGTGGGTCTACTTCTTGTGAAATTAATGATGGAACTCAAAATAGCAACAAATAATGGGCGTAATAGATTTCGTCGCTACATTAGCAATGGATTGGTGAGAAAATAGTCCCTCGCTTCATGAATGATGGAATGGTGTAAGACTAGGTCATATTTGAATGAAAAACAAACTGGCAAGGGATTAGTCCCTCGCTCCTTTTTCTATGGAATGGTAAGGGACTCTTGTTGCTAAGTTAGTATCATGAAGCATAACAAGTTTATGGAAAGATTTTGAAATTTGTTGCTAATTTGCATAGTTTTTTTTTTTTTTTTTGCTTCTTAATGCATTTTAGTTAGTGCATATTTGTTGAAATATATATTATACTTTTAATGGAACATATCATAATAATAAAATTCAAAAATATTTATTAATATATTATCAAATCTATAACATAAAGTATATTGGGAAAAATATATGAATGTATAAATTGAAAAATAGCCTAATGTATAATGTACATAAAAAAAAATCACAAAGTACATGAGTATATAAAAATCAGGACTACCCATCGATTATGTTGTCAACATTAAAGGCGGGTGACTGATCAAAGGGACAACAAGTTGCTGTAAACTAGGTCCCACATGTCAGCTCCCTAATGAGGCGGTGCATCTCATTGATCTATTACCTTTGCATATCAAACTGCTACTAGAAAGTCTCCCTCTACTCATCCAGTTACGCTTGAAACTACTGCTAAAAAGCAACTCGCTAATCACCTTGAGATACAACATAAGAAGCAACAGTCGATGATGTTGGAGGATAGTGACTGAAGAAAATAGAGGCGAGCTAGCCCATGTTGTACACACGACACTCTTTGGTGCACCTGTAGCCCTGAACAATAACTCTTTATCATTAGTCTAACATGGCTCTATGGAGCCCTCGTCAGGCTAAGTAGCTCTATCATATCCCTCTCGGTACCTATCCTGTAATTTAGAGACAAGTGAAAAGAATTTAAATAAAAAATAAAATAAAAATAATAAAAAAATTTAAGCAAAGGGAAAGATTAAATTATTCAATGTGACAAAAACTTACAGCTACACCTATAGACCATTGATTGATGTATTATTAATTCTTCTTACTAACATGCATATACTCAAAGGCCTCGATAAACGTAGCATCACAACCTAATTCTTTGCTATGAAAACAAAGACATTACACACACATACACACACCTCACTGTCCCTCGACTTGATGCGTCTGACCCCGACCTAGATCTCTCGCCCCTATGCCCTCTACTAGTATCATCTCCCCTCCCCTTCATGATGTATATATACTAACAAATAAATAAACAATAGTTAAATAAAACTAATAAATTAATGAATTTAATAGCACATACATATCAATTTTTCTTAATATTTTAAACATAGCAATGGGGATAAATTAATATAATAATATACCAAGTACATTTAATCAGTTTTAGCATTAGTATCATTGTACAAATCCTCGTCCTTGCCAGTTTCATCATCATCTGATTCTAAATCTGTCTCTACATCATCTTCCACTTACATGTCATCTTCAATTTTAATGTATTCACCATTTGGATCATTCAAAAATCTAGATTCTCCCTTCTCCATAATTCTAGTTGAATGAGTATCAATATCACTTTCTTGGAATGAAGGTACAACATGAGACATTAAAGTTGTTGCTAATGATTTGGGAATCCATAATTCTCCCTTAGCTTTAATTTTACATATAACCAATCAATCCTTGTGTCACGTCTTAAGCTAGGGTAACTATAATAATAAACCTGACAATCTAGTAACGCCAAGATAAATGGCTCATACTTATTAAAACTTTATTTATCATTCACCTCAACTAGTTTATATTCCAAATGAACTTTAATACCCAAGTTTGGTGTTGGATCAAACCACTCACACTTGAATAACACATTTCTCTTAATTGGCAATTCTGGTTACTCTAACTCTATAACATTAATTAACTTACCATAATAGTCGTTTTCCTCCCTGTTATAATTGGTGCCCTTTATGCACATACCATTATTTATGGTAGTTGTATGAGAACCATATCTTTCAATGTGAATTTATATCCATTTGCATAATACCTCAGGTAAGATGTCACCATTCATAATGGACCTTTTGCTAGATCCTTAATGAATTTATTGAAGATGTTATGTGATGGTTCATGCACTTGAAATAAATACCCATTAATTTAATAATCCAAAAATTCAAAGCCAATGAAGCGTCACATGTAAACGTAACTAATGGAATATCAATACTCATGTATTTGTCAAACCAAGATGCAAATTCATTTTCAAGTTTAGCATCAACTTCCTAACTAACAATGTTTGGTTGATGTTTCTTTAACTTGTTAACGTAAATTCTATAAGGGAGAAAACAAATACACATTTACTTAAATAATAAGTTCATATATATATATATATATATATATATATATATATATATATATATATAATATTGGTATATGAAAATAAATAAACTTATCGAATACTTAATTAAAGGTTCAACTTCTGAGTAATTCAATAAATGTAGCATTAAACAACCTTATATTCTTATTCCATCATGAATCTTATTTTTCCCTTTCTAAATGCACCACTGGGAAGTTTAAATAAGATTCACTAAATGTTTGTGGTATTTTCCTATTACTGAACTCCATTTCAACTCATGGCGACAATAATATTGACTTAACTCCTATAGAGATTTATTTGTGTCTCTCATTTTTCCTTCCATATTCATGACAGTGTTAAACGCATTATCAAAAACATTCTTCTTAATATTCATTACATTCAAATTATGTTGAAGCAAGTTTGTATTCCAATATGGCAAATCCCAAAAGATGTCTATTTTCCTCCATCCACAAGTCCTACATATTAGACCATTGATCTCATCGACATCTAACTCGATGACTTTCTTAAGACCCAATTGATCTATCTCATTTAATATTTCAATTCCAAATTTAAAAGGTGGTGGACCTTTGGTCACTATTTTATTCTTAGTGAACATTATTTTGTTCCTTCAAAATGGATGATCTTATGGTAAAAAGTTTATTTGGTTGTCAAACCATGACTGCTTTCTACTTTTTGATAGAGTAAAAGAGTCAAAACAATCCATATAGTATGGACAAGTTAGCCTTCCAATTATACTCTATCCCAACAATATCATTTATGCGAGAAAATTGCTTATTGTCTACACCTAAAAATTTTATTTTTTTGAAATATCGTATGTCTAGACACCTTCATTTCATAATTATTTAAGTTTCATAATAAGTTGTAAAAACACATCTAGTTTGTCCTTAGGGTTTTTTAGCCCTAGTACTGACATCAATAAGAACATATAAGCATCCTTTATACACAACTACGGTGGCAAATTCTACGATATGATAGTTATAGGCCATGAAGAATATTATTATCCCGATTGACTGATCGATTGAAATCCATCTATGTAAAGACCTAATCATACATTATGGCTTTTAGCTACAAAATCTAGATATGTTTGATTGAAATGCTTCTAAATAGGAGAATCTAAGAAATGACACATGACACCCTGTTCAACCTCATGCTTAGTATACCAATGCATTTCCACAACTATTGCATTCGATGCATACAATCTTTGCAATCGAGGGGTTAGAGGAAAATAGTACATTTTTATAAAGAACAAAAGTTTTATGTTAGTTACCACTTACGAGACCTTTTATACCAAACATGACTATAAAACTTGTTACTAGTCAATTTACTATCTTCACTTTAATATATCATGTAACCATTGTTACAACTATGAATCTTTTCAACCAGTAGCCCTATACCCTGCACTAACTTCTTAATGCTGCAAAAGTTATCAAGTTCCAAACTATTATCTGTTGTAATCTCTTTTGTTATTCAAACTATGCCATCAAAACTTCATTTTGACATATGATGTTTTGATTCCATGTGTATCGATTGAGAAATAAATGATAATTGTGAATGCCTTATACAACCTGTAAACAAATCTGCATCTATAATCTTAAGCATGTCATAAAACTTCTGAGCCTTAGGATTTGGCACTTCCTCCATTTCATTGGGATCAAAATTAGGTCCTGCTTTGGTACCATTATATGTTATGAATTTCATCATTCACCAATTTATGTTGCATCAACTTAGTAAGTAATGCACTGCATTTGTATTATATCCCTTATTTGTTCTCTATGTAGGGTCTACATATAATAATCATGCATAAAGCTATTTCGGTACAAATACAGTTTCACAGTGTCCACTTTTAGAAATATGCGATTCTCACACTTACGATTGTTACATGAACACCTAATCCTATTTCCATCATTTAGTTTTAAGTGACTACATGTAAATTCAATAAACTATTTCATCCTACTCATAAACTTTGTGTTCAACATACCATCTTAAAGCCTCATATACATATATTATTGATTGGGTCTTATTTTTCCTTCTTGTATTCATTGAAAAACAAAATAAGGAAATTAAATTTGCTTTATACTTTATTATAACTCCGTATATACTTTAATAGGTAGAAACTTACTCATTAAAAAATGCGACATCTGATGACCATGAATAGATGTAGTATATTCATAAATATGTAGAAATTTTAGTAGCATCTTCTTATAGATATCCAAATGCATGATATGAAATAAGTACCCACTCATAAGACTTATACCGATTTAATGTCATTGTATGAATCATCGCTTATTTCATTTACATCCAAAGAATAATAAGGGTTACTACTAACTTTCTAATATTAACAAAACACTTACATATGCCTAATTCTCATACAGACGTTGCATTTCTAAACTATCCAACTTAGACAATTCAATGTTGTCTCATTTATCCAATGAGATAAACACCAAACAAGTTGCTAAGGCTTAAGTGACTAGTAAGTGCATATTTATGAATAGACACTGAATAGTGTCAAACATTCATATTGTAGTTTTAAGAACTTAGGCAATCATTAAACATAAATCAACATGTTACAATCATTAACCTAAATAAAAATGATTTACAACATACTAAATCAAACTTTTTTTTTTTAATCTATTTTGAGTTATATTTTTATGATGAAAAATGGTTATTCAATTATATGTCTAAGGGTGATTTCACTTTTCCATTATTTATGTTCTTTGTATCTTTTAGAGTTATCTTATTCCTTTTTAGCAGGTTTTCAAATTTTGTGTCTTATTGAGTTATCATAAGGGTTATTCAATTGATTTTCTTAAAGGTAGTTTCATTTGTCCATTGTTTATGTTCTTTATCTCTTTTAGAGTTATCTTATTCCTTTTTTTTTTAGGGTTATTAGTTGTTGTGTATTATTGATTTATCTTATTCCTAAAAGAAGTTATTCAATTCTTTATTTTTAAGGTAATTTCATTTTATGCTTTTAAAGTGTTATTTATTATGTCTTTTATTCTTAGCTTCATTCCTTTTTTGGAGGGTTATTTTGAAAATGGGTTATTCAATTCACTGTCATGTAGGTTATTTCATTTATCCTTTATTTATGTTCTTTGTGTTTTTTATGCTAATCTTATTAAGGATTAACAAACTTTGTATTGTTTTGGTTTATCTTATTTTTAAAAAGGTTGAACTGTCTTTTAGATGATGATAGTAGTCTTTTTAGCATATGTTTCAGGATTATAAATTAGGAGTTCTTCTTGTTTTTATAGGGTCTTTATTTTGAAATTAGTTAATTTTATTTTTCTTTATGTTTATGCAGGAATTTCTTGAAAAGAAGTTGAAGTTATGATTTCCAACAGTTTGACATAGCCCATGCATTGACTTGTATAGTTCACTAGTTAGTAGGAGCATATTCATATTTAGCAGATCGCACATGACCCATGTATCGGGCCATGTAAGTCTTTAGGTCCAAAATTTTAAAAGTTATTCTAATTTGCTTTCTAAGGAGATATGTGACCAATTTTAGATAGAGATTCCAAAGTGAAAACAAAAAAGAAGATTTTTAGGAGAGAAAAATGGATCCAACCTCTAGACCAAATAAGAAGAAGATTTTGTGATGATTTTGAGGGCTTCCTTTTAGGGTTTTCGTTAATTTTATTTTAGCATGACTCTTTTCTTGGAAATTCTTCTACTCAATTCAATGGATTTTTCTTCTTTATTTCTTTTTTCTTTTAAGATGAATTAATTTTTTAATTTTAAGGATTATGGTGAAAGCCCAATATTTATTTTATGATTATATGAAGTGATTTTTGCTTCAATTGTGTTGGATGTCTTAATATAATATGTTTGAGCTTAATTGATCTTGTCTGTATGATAACCACATATGTACAATACTTGAGATTCTAGATGATAGAGTGAAAGTATAAGTCTAGGGTTAATCCTAACATATTAAACTAGAAGATTGAGACCATAAAAATAGGCTTGACTTCTAGAAATGTTTAAGGATTATTCATAAATCTTAATGCATTTTTATTCAATTTTGTGAGCATGAAAGTAGACATAATTTCAGTAATAGTAGGCTCAATATTGTTCGAGAATATTGGGAAACTTAGAAAAATCTATCTTCAAGCACAACCCAAAATAATTCCCTTGATATTTTTATGGAATAGTATTGTGGTGTACTTGAATTCCCTAGAAATCATTGTCATAAGAGTTTCTTTTATTTAATTTTAGTTTTGATTAATTATTTTTGTAATTTTAGTTTTTTTGTTTACAATTCTCTTATTATTTAATTTGCTAGATAATGGAAGAATAAATACTTTGTTAGTACTTGTATGAAACAATCCTCATGGAAACGATCTCTACTTATCATTATATTACTTGAGTGATTTATACACTTGTAAGAGTTACATATGCAAAAAGTTTTTAGTGCCATTGTTGGGGATTGATTTTTCATAATATCAATTTCACTTAAAATTTTTATTAATCTAGTTTTTAAATTCTACATATTAATTTTTGTGAGTTTGATTTTATCTTGTTTCTTTTGATTGATGAAGTGTTTAGTGTATGCGACCCTCAAAATGCCTACAACTATTTGAATTTGATCCTAAAATTGAGTACATGTTTCACGTTTAGAGGTGAATCTAGAAACTAAAAATGAATTTACTTAAAGTCATAATGGTTGGCAAAAGATGACTAAGAGCTTTGCGAGATTTTGCGATGCCACAGACCCAAGGGACTCAATCAAGTATTGCTAAACTTACCGTTGCATGTAGTAATTTTGAGATTAAATTGATGATAATCCAAATGGTGCAATAACATTCTTTTGGGGGGTAAAGGTAATAAAGATTCAAATGTTTATATTATTAACTTCCTTGAGATTTGTGCAACCTTCATAATTGATAAGGTAATTAATGATGTAATCCATTTGAGACTCTTCTCTTTTTCCTTAAGAGATAAAGCTAGGAGGTGGTTGAATTTTATGACACCTAACTCATTATTTACATGAGAGGAGCTCTCATAATCTTTTTTATCAAAATACTTTCCATCGAGTAAGATCGCACAATTGAGGCAATCTATTATAAGCTTCGTACAAAAGCTTTGGGAGACATTATATTAAACATGAGAGAGGTACAAGGAATTACAAATAAGGTGATCACATCATGGCCTACCAAATTGGTTAATAGTCTAAAACTTCTATAATTTGCTCAACCATTTGGTGTGCATTATTATTTATGTCATAAAAGAATGTGCACTTATAGTAAAATCAACCAATGAAACTTATTAATTATTAGAAGAGATATCTTCAAACAACTAGCAATGGGAAAGTGAAAGGGGAATTAACAAGTGAGTTGTGAGTGTTCATGACACTAATGCTTATGCCATGTTAAATGTTAAGATGGATGCTCTTACAAAGAAACTTGAAGGTGTGAGTGTGTATGTAATCAATATCTTACTGTTAAATTGTGAATGGTATGGTGGAGCACACATGGATACTGAATGCCAAGTGGGGAATCCTTTTGTTCCAAATTTAGCCGAGTAAGTGCAATATGTCCCCAACTTTAATAGGCAACATAACAATCCATATTCTAACACCTACAATCCCAGGGGAAGGAATCATCCAAACTTTTTATGGAGTAATCAAGCCGATCAAGCTAAATCTTCTCATGCTTATGGTTTTCTTCAAAGGCAACAAGGTAGTGTAGTTGATTGAAAAGTTTAAGAAGGGGATATGAAGCTAGATGAGATAGACGAGCTTTAATTAAGGGTGAATCAAATCGAGCAACACAATCGATACTTAAAGATACAAATTGGGAAATTAGCTAACATTATCGATACAAGAAGGTACACTTCCTAGTAAGGTAGAAATAATCTAAAAAGAATAATGCAAGATAATTACTTTAAGCAGTGGCATAAAGATGCTCAATCCCTTACCAAAGCATAAGGTGGAAAGTGAGAAGGCAACCCTTAAAAACCCTAAAAATTTTGAAATTTCAATATAAGAGAGTGATGTAGCAGCCCCAAATTCCATCCTAGCTGATAAAGATAAATGGAAGAACCTTAAGAGGAAGAAGGAAGTAAGCCTCCTTTGGTAAAATCTTACATTCCACCTATCCCTTTTCCTCACTGATAGAAATTGCATAAGTTTGAAAAGCAATATGCTAAGTTCTTAGAGATTTTCATGCAACTTTACATCATATTCCTTTGTCGAGGCCTTAGCTCAAATGTGAAAACATGTTAAATTTCTCAAAGATTTTTTGTCTAACAAGAGGAGGTTGGAGCAATTTGAAATGACTATCTTTCTGAGGAGTGCAGTGTAATAATACAAAACAAGTTTTCATCAAAGCTTAAAGATCTAGGGAGTTTCTATATTCCAAGCCAAATTTCTAATTATAAATTGATAGAGCATTATGTGATTTAGGTGTTAGCACTAGCCTAATGCCTCTCTCTATTTGTAGAAAATTAAATCTTGGGAAGATCTAACCAACTACAATGACATTATAACTTACAGATTCTATTAAACACTTGGTTGGAGCAGTGGAGAATTTTCTCATGCAAGTAGGAAAGTTCATTATTTCCATGGATTTCATTGTATTTAACATGGATGTGGATATGGACATGCCATTAATCCTTGGAAGATGATTTTTGGCAATTATGAATAAAGAATGGGAAGCTAACCTCGAATGTGAGTGGAGAGTCAATGAGTTTAATGTTTTCAAAGTAACAAAACAACCTTCTTTTATTGAAGATTGCAATAAAGTGGAAGTGGTTCATGGGCTCATACAAGAGGTCTCTCAAAAGGAGAATATAAGGTTTCATTTAAAGAGTGTTTGATCTAAGAAGAATCATCATTGCATAAGGATCATGAAATTACAAGTGTAATAAAATTTTTGGAAGCAACCCCTTTCATTTAAAAATTACAGGTTTAACATTTTGAGATAATTTAAGCTTTCCCCATCAATTGAAAATGCTTCAGTTTTAGAACTAAAACCTTATTCTCTTTATTTGATATATGCATTCCTTGGTGATGCTTATGAAAATGCCTATATATATAAGGAGAAAGACAAATGACAACATGCTAAGCATATTCACAAGCACTCTTTTAAAGTTGGGCAACAAGTTTTATTATGTAATTCTTTTCTGAAACTCTTTCTAAAAAAGCTAAATTTTCATGGAACTGGACCTTTCAAGGTGATGCAAAATTTTCTTCTATTGGACTAAGTTGGTTAAACCTAAGTCACATGCCTCTTTTAATCTTCACAATAAGATTGATTAGTTATAACATTTTGTTTAAGTGTTGTTTTGCATTCTATAAAATATTTTTTCAATGGAAGTTAGATAGAAGTTTAAATCTCTAACTTTGAGAAGGAAATCCAAATTCGCAGTCAGTATCCCCTAATTTGCTATCGTGACCTTGTAATAAGGATGGATGAAGCTAGACCAGAAGAATTCACGGATGAATTTGCAACTGCGATTCAGCCGAAGAAAGCTTGATTGACTCACAAAAGAATTCACAGTGTCATTCATGTCTTGTATCATGACTACGAATTTCATGGTAACAAAGGAAGGAATCGAGTCTACAACACAACATACCATGTGTCCAAGGCAACCATTAGAATATTAAAAATTATGAGGGTGAAGTATATGTCACGATCATGACCCAAGAAAGTGGTATCTCTTCGCCAAATAAAAGAATTCGCAGTCTCAATTGCGCCCAAGAGGCAGTTCAATCACGACTGTGATTTTTGATTGGTTGGTGAAACACTACGACTATATTTCTTAGACAACCAATGGGTGAAAGACACGTGGACTAGCCATTAGACATAAAATGGGTTTCTTTGTCGTGATTTTCAGTTTCTTAATGTAAATTGCAAAATCACGACCGTGAAATACCAGTCACGACTACGACTTCTATTTAACAAACATTTATGCAAAATCTACCTAACACAACTTAGAAAATTAGGGATAGTTTATGGGTAACGTCTCTTTAATGGTTGTTGCCTATAAATACACTACTAAACATATGTAAATACAAGAGAATTTCATTTATTGTAATTAAACTCTTGCAAATTTTTTGTTCATTCTTCTTATACTTGTTTATGTGTTATTGATTGTTTGGTGTTAGCATTAAACACCTTTATAAGTAGGTTGAGAGTTAGCCTAGCTACTAAAACTCTTGTAAGAGGCTGAAGTGCGAGCATTTCCAAAACACTTGTGAGAGGTTTTGTGTGAATCTAAAAACACAAATCGTAAGGGTTGTGTGTGAGTCATAAAACACATTATGAAAGTTAGTTACGAGCTTGGAAACACCATTTTTAGTTGAGTGAAATACCCAATTGTGAATAATTGGGAAGTGGATGTAGGGTTTGTTAACACCCGAACCACTATAAACATCTTGTATTTATTTTTTTCTATCACTTCTTAATTCTCTAATCATCTTACTTTTTCTTCTAAATTTTTTATCTCCCACTAATTCAATTCTCCTTCTCAGTGCACTAGGCCAATAATTGTTATTAGAGCTAAGCCTCACTTCAAAGCTTAATTGCGTGAGAAATGATCATGGCATAAGAAGGAATCTATACCCACCTCAAGCCATATTTCGATGGAGTAGACTATACTCATTGGAAGTATAGGATGAAAATCTACTTGGATAGTAATGTGGTAGACCTCTAGGACATTGTAACAAAGGAGTGGAAGCCACCTACTAAGGTGGTGGATAGAAGTGAAGAATTGATCCCTAGAGAGGAGTGAGTTGAAGCTCATAGGAGATCCAATAGTAGAAACAAAAGAGCTATGTCAATCCTTTTAAGTTCTGTCTCAAAAGAAAAAATTAGAAGGGTCCAACATTGTGTTACAACTCATGGGAGTTGGAAGGCCTTGGAAAACTACCATGAAGGCATTACCTTGGTGAAATCTAGCCAACTTGAAATATATATGATGAAATGGGAGCTATTTATGATGAAGAGGGATGAAAGCATCATGAATATGACGAATAGGCTTCTTACAATTGTCACAAACATGAAAAAGTTTGGGAGAATCCTCACTAATCATGAGGTAAATTCAAAAATCCTTAAATCTTTACCTCTTAAAAAGTTTGATGCTAGGGTTTGGAGTATCCAAGAGTCCAATCTGGAGATAGGGAAGGTGCTAATTGATATTCCAATAGGCAAGCTTTTAACTCATGAGCTAACATTGAAGAAGGATGAAGAAATGAAGAAGATGAAAGGACAAGGAGATAAATCGAAAAAACCAAAAAAGAGGACCTTGGCTCTCAAGTCATCATCAAATGAAAAGGAAGTTGAAGTGGCCTCAAATGAAGAGGAAAGTGACAAAAAGGATAAGGAGCTGGCAATGCTTTCAAGAAGAACAAAGGAGCTAATTAAAATAAGAAAGGAAAGAAAAAGCCTCAAGAAAGCAACTCCAACCCCTAAGGAAAGATTGAGTGATGCCACTTGTTATGAATGTGGCAAGTAAGGCCACATTAAATATGTCTGCCCTAAATTAAAGAAGAAGAAGAAAGGGGATAAAGAGAAAAGGAAAAGCTTCAAAGCCACTTAGAATGATAGCTTAAGTGAAGAGGATAAAGAGGAAGAGGTTACAAACTTATGCTTCATGGATAAAGAAGATTCATCAAACTAGGTAAACTCTTCACCTCACTCTTATGTAGAATTTGATGAGTTAGATGATGTAGATGATGAGCTTTTAGCAGGTCTCACTTTGAAATGTGACAAATATAGTCACATATGAAATATTACAAGAAGAAATGTACCAAATTAGAGGATGAGTTTAAATCCTTAAATAGTCTTGCAAATGAATTGAAGGCCTCAAACAAAGAACCCAAGAAATCTATTGAGAGTTTATCCAAGTCATATTCATCCCTAACCTCATTGAGAAAAGAAAATGACTCCTTGAAGGGTGAAGTCATTGAATTTAGAAACTCTATTTCAAAGTTCCACAAAGGAAAGAAAGCTTTGGATATATTTATTGTACCACAAAGACCTCCATTAGTTAGGCATGGTCTAAGCTTCAATGGAGCATCTTCTTCTACACCTTCACTCACAACATTTATTAGAACCTCAACATCTCAAACATTAAGTATTGAGGTGGTTGATAGGAAAAGTGCTCAAAGCACTAAACCACTATTGCCTAAGGGTAAAGGAAAGGTGCAACAAGCCTCAAGGCCTATTTCTAGGAAGGCCAATCATGCATAGACTTACAATAAAAAGCATGCTCACTCAAACACACATAAAAAATTTACTTCTACACCAAGGAGACATTATAATAAAAAGTATTCTCACTCAACCAATAAAAAACATGCTCATGCATACATTTACAATAAAAATTTACTTTTATTGGTGATCTTATATGTGATTTCGAGAAATTGGATTTGGAGCATACTATAAGAGAAATGGATAAAGATCATGATAAGAGCAAATCATTAAGAGAAGAGAAGGAACTTCAACATCAACAAGTGGAATCACCAAACCAAGATCTTCCTAAGGATTCGAGATTTTCCAAGCATCACCCTAAGGACCTAATCATTGGTGATACATCTAAGGGTGTAAGTACTAGATCTTAACTCAATACTTTAGATAATAATCTTGCTTTTGTTTCTCAGTTTGAGCCAAAATCTATTGATGAAGCTTTTGATGATGAAAGTTGGGTGATTGTTATGCAAGAGGAACTCAACCAATTTGAGAGAAATAATGTGTGGGAACTTATTCCTAGGCCTAAGGAACACCTTATTGTAGGTTGCAAATGGGTGTTTAGGATTAAGTTAGATGAGTAAGGGCATCATTAGAAATAAGACTAGATTGATTACTAAGGGTTATAGTAAGAGGAAGGAATTGACTATGATTAAGTTATGCCCCCGTAGTAAGATTAGAGGCCATTAGGATTCTTTTGGCATATGTATGTCATATGAATTTCAAACTATTTCAAATGGATGCCAAAAGTGCTTTTTTAAATGGTGTCATTGAGGAGGACGTTTGTGTTAAACAACCTTCTTATTTTGAATCACATATTTTTCCAAATTATGTTTTAAATTGAATAGAGCCTTATATGGTTTGAAACAAGCTTCAAGAGCTTGGTATGAAAGGCTTAGTTTGTAAAATGTTTTTGAAAAGGGGAAGGTTGACACAACTTTGTTTGTCAAAAGGCATAATCATGATACAATAATAGACCAAATTTATGTTGATAATATCATTTTTGGTACTACTAATGAATCTCTTTGTAAGGATTTTGCTAAGTGTATGATTAGGGAATTTAAGATCAGTATGATGAGAGAGCTTAAGTTTTTCCCTGGTCTACAAATCAAGCAAACCAAATAAGGGATCTTTATCAACCAAGCCAAATACATAAAGGATATTCTCAAGAAATTTGGCATGGAAGGATCTAAAGTAGCAAAAACACCAATGACTGTTACCATTAAGTTGGACAAGAATGAATTGGGTAAGTCGGTTGATAATAGGAGATATCGAGGTATGATTGATTTTCTACTCTATCTTATCACTTCTAGGCCTGATATAATGTTTAGTGTATACATGTGTTCTAAGTTTCAATCTTGTCCTAAGAAATCTAAATTAAATGTTGTTAAAAGGATTTTCAAATATTTACATGGGACATTTCATCTAGGTTTATGGTATCTTAGAGATTCTTCATTTAGCCTTATAGGTTATTCGGATGTGGATTATGTTGATAGTCTTTTAGATGGAAAGAGCAATTCTGGAACTTGCTAATTCATAGGAGAGTGTTTAGTGTCTTGGTTTAGTAAGAAGCAAATTTCAGTTGCCCTATCCACCGCTAAAGTTGAATATTTAGTTGCGGGTTGTTGTTGTACCCAAGTCTTTTGGATGAAACAATAATTAAACGATTGTAGCAAAGTTATTGATCACATTCCCATTAAATGTGACAATACTAGTGCAATAAATCTTTCAAAGATTCCTACCCAACATTCTAGGAGCAAACATATAGATATTAGACATCATTTTCTTATAGATCATATCCAAAATTGTGATGTAGTGTTAGAATTTATATACACTAATCATCAATTTGCAGACATTTTCACAAAACCTCTCAATGAAGAAAGGATGAGCTTCATTAAGAGAAAGTTGGGAATGCTTGATGGAAGCTCCCTGAAGTGAAATGTGGATATTCTAGAATTCTTTTTGTGTGACTTTTTATTTATTGATTGATATGTGTGATGTATGTGTTGTTTATTTCTTTAGATGTCTTAATTCTTTGGGCAATTATGTCTCTCTATGCCAATTTGTATGAATTAAGTATCAATATATTAAGTGGATCACATCTTAGTAATACAAATCCTATCCTTTCATAGTCATCTTTTCTGCCTTTTAATTCACAATCATTACTCCTTGATTCATGGTCACAATTTACAAGTACTTGTCAATCTGCCTGTACTATCAATTCGCAGTTGTTACTTTTATTCCCTACCTCAAATTTATTTAAATTTCAAATGTTTTGACTATTGACCAAGCTGGTTCCCAAGGGTTTTTATCTGTTACTCAGAGATTTCGTAATTAACAGTCGTAACTTATTGGTCGTAGTCTCGAATTTGAGTAACTGCTTGTATTTAACTAATTTGATTGCCAACCATTTGCAACCCCTTATTAAATGAATCTTTAATCGCTTATGGATGTTTTCACACCCTCTCCTAGCCTGTATAAACCCTTGAAACAGTGTTTTTACTCACTTTTACTAGAAACCTTCATCTCTTTTCTTCTTTACTTTCAAACATCTTATAATCTTTCTTCATCTATAATGGCCCCAAAGAAAAGGTAGGGCAGTAGCACAAACTTCTTGCTGCCCTACACATGTTGAAAGGGATAACTAAGGAGGAGAAGGATAGGTACAAGGTAAACTTCTCAAAGATTATTCAGCCTAACAAAATCCCTTCCACATTCCTCCTTGAGTCACTAGGCATCAAGGATGAGATCCACACATTTCAATGCATTTTGATCATGTTATATTCTATTATATTTTGATTTGTGAAGATTGAATGTGTTATCATGGGCTTAAAATGTATGTTATGATACCTTGACTTTGAGAGATGCAGTAAGATTGTCACTACAGACTTTATTTGCCTCCCTTTTAGTTCTTGTCATTTTAAATAGATTTAAGGGCTATTTTCTTCCTATTTGACTTATGTTTTATGGACTCATTTTTGCAAGTTAAGAAAGCTAATTAATGCATGCTTTTTATCTATTTAAGTTCATTGCATGATAATCCCACTATTTGAATGTGTATTCCCCATCTTCGCCTTATAAATATTATTTATTGCCTTCTTACATCTTATATCATTCATGCATTGCATACTTTATGGTTGATGGCTTGCTTAGATGGATGTGCCTAGGCAGACAAATGAGAAATTGATTAATAAAGGCAAAGTATAAAAATGGACTGATGATTGCCTAAAGATTAGATCTCTATATTCGGGAGACTTGAGGGTGCCTAACATCTTCCCCAAGTTGTACCCAACTCCCGAATTCGATCTTTGATGGGGTGAAGATGAATTAGGCCTTCTAAATAACTTAAGTAGGCTTAAAATTTGTCCTTGTCTGGATTCTTGTCCCAACCAAAGTTAGGTGGTGACTCTATATTTCACCTAGGGATGGTACCAATGTATCATCCCGCCTTGGTCCTCATTGATAATTACTTTGGAAAAGGGCTTCTATCTTACATGAGGCATTAAGGATCCCCATTAATACAAATTGTGTGCCATGATAAGGGGTCATTACCAATATATGACCCCTATCCTCTCAATCCCCCGATGATCAGTAAGATTGCACTTGTTCGAGTGTAAAATTGTGAAATCTGAGGCACTCACATTGGCTACTTCACTGGGGACTAACAGTGTTGACTTCACAAATCTTTGGTTCAAATTTATATTTTGCCTTTATTAATCATGTTCTCTTTGTATTCATGTAGTCTTCACACTTCACCACGAGCATTAGGTGCCCTTTAGTTAATCGATAGGTTCTCCAAGCTTGAGATTTAAGCTCCATTCAGGCTTAGGAGACAGTGAAGGGGATTCATCACTCATAAGCCAAGTACTTTTAGACATGTGAAATGGAGGTATACAACAACCATCCCTTAAGCTTGTGAGGGCCATATACTCTAACAACCCTTTTTAACCTCTAGGCGACATGTAGGAACCTTTAAAACATGGAATAGGTCCCTAAATGTTTGCATTTTAACCAAGTAGTGGTTTAAGATTAGGAGTTATGGAATTATGGCCATATCTTAAGTTCAAATTTTTATATTACTTAAAAAAAATGCTCAATTAAAGCACAAAACTAGGGATTTTTAGTTTGAAATTTATGGCCAATTAATCAAGATAATTGGCTAGCATGTAGTACATAAAAATTAGTATTTTTTTTCATACATTGTAGGTCTTATAATTCATCTAGGTGCACAATTTTCAACCTTTTATCATTCAGCCTTAAAACATACCAACCTTTTTTTTATAAAATCTTTCCCCTATAAGATGTGCACTTAAAGTATGATCCTGCTCCATCACGTTTAGACTCACCATCAACTTTGGTTAGTTTGAGGGATGTTTGAATTCAATACCCCATATTGGTATTTGAATTGACCACTTATATAGGTTAGAAGGAGCCTCTATACCTATGTGTATGGGAGAAATAATGTTAGAAGGTGATATGTTTACTTTTTCCCTACGTATCACTGACATTCATGCATGCATTAATTTGTTTGGCATTCTAATATCATGATATGATTTATTGCTTTGAATTCTTAAAACTTATAAATAAAGTAAGACAACTCATAAGCACCATAGAACCTAGTCAAGATGAGAGAGTTGAAACTCTAAGAACTTGAGGGAAAAATTAAAGACATGATTAAGATTGAGGTAAAACAAACAATGTATTAGTACATGGACAAGAATTTGAGAAGGATGGTCAAACATATGTTGATGGATGGTTTGGCACTATAAAAACCAACTAATGGGGAAGGGGGGGCGGGGGGAGTACAGAGTCATATGTTTATAAAGCTAAATTAGATAAGCCTAAAAGGAAGTTGGGAAGTACATGACTTTTTAGTAACATGAACTAACCATTGTCTGAAATATTTAAGGAGCTACAGAAGACAAGGGATGCTCAAACCACTTGATCTTAAGCCTTTGCCAACCTATTGCCTCGAGGCTTTATGCCAAATGCCTTTTGTAGTTTTCACCAACTCATGGTCATAACACTAACACATACAAGCATCTCAAACATGAATTCCGAGATCTCATTGATTCTTAAAACCTAACAAACTTTGTGTTCCTGATTGATCACCTTAGCATCAAGCCCAAAATAAGTCTCAACTCCTCTTATGGTCAATTCTTGGTTGCTTCTAACTAGTTATTGGTTGATACCTCTTCAAGTCTGAAAGTCGAAGGATCACTCTCAGCTTGTTAATGGGTAAACTTTTATGCCAAACCTAGTAAGAAAAAGCTTAGGTGAAATCTTATTACTAAGAGTTTAGTTAGCACCTAGAAAGAAGAAGGTGCACACCCTAAACAACCTTTACATCAGAAGCAATTACAGGCTCGATGCAAGGAAAAAGAAGTAATTGACAAGATCTCTTAGGGATTTTCTAAGCATGCAGTATCATTGTCTAAAGCCTTAGAAATACTCCGAAAGGAAGGGATTCTACAACATCTAGCCCCTAGGTCCACACAAACTCTCTTGCCCAACAACCACAATGTCAAAGCCTTTTGTATTTTCCACAAGGGTATGGGTTATCACACAAATAAGTGCTAAAGGCTTCGTCATGAAATTTAGGGCCTTATTGATTCAAGGTTGATACCTAACCTCGCAACACTTGATGGCCACTCGAGCTATGATCATAAGCAAGAGTTCATTCCTTCAATCCAAATTTCAGATGAGGCTCTTGAGGATTTTAAGGAGGAAGTATTACTACTACCTATGCATCATATATTAAAACTCTTAAAGGATGAAGATTTGGCCACAACCATTCAGGAGTTACTAAAATAAGAATTTAGTACAAAAGGCCTAATCGACATATGGGATGGAATGAAACCCAAGAATATCTCACGACATGGTCAATCTTTGTCTCAAGCATGGGAAAAGACGAAAAAGAAATGGTTTACACTAAATGAGGAGAATAAGCTGCTTCAACATTCCTCACCTTAACTTAAGGATGTAGCCCTTACTAGACCATAGGATATTACATCAGTTAGCATTGGTGCTTGAAGAGCACTATCCAAGATCTTTTTAGAGTGGAAAGCTGCCAGACCTAAAAAAGAAACCCTGGTAACTTAGTAGAAGGTATAGTTTAGAGTTTTATTTTGCTTTCTCGGCTTAACCTGTCTTATGTTAACTATAGAACTTTATGTAGTTTGGTTATTTTAATGAATGATGATGGTTTTAATATAATATTTTTGTTAGTTTAATCTAAATGTGGTTATTGATTGGTGACATAATGAAATGCTTGGTATGAGAAAAAGAATAAAGAGTAAAAAGAAAGGAAGAAAGGAAAATATAAACATCACAAGTGGTGGGTATTTAAAAAAAAAAAAAGAAAGATGATGCAAAAACAAGTATCTCATAGCCTATGATCTAGAAAACCATCTCCCTGACATTTTGTGTTCCCTTTTAGGAAATAAGGAAGAATGAGAAAGAGAGAGAGAGAAAGGGAAAAATGAATGAAAAAAAGGAGAGAGGAAGAAAAAGACGAAGAGAGAGCCAATAGAAGACTTGAGAAAAAAGAAAACAAGAGTGAAAGCTATAATAAAGAAAGGGATATGGGGAACAAAATTTAATAAGAAAATAGTGTAAGTAGAAAGATGAGATCGAAGAGTGAAAGGAAGCATAGTGTGAAAAGCCATGACAAGCCCTAAGTCTTCCTTCGTACTAAAGGAGAATAAGTGATAAGGAACAAAGGATAAATGTAAGGGGGAAGAATGAGAAGAAAAATGTGTATGGAAGGGCATATCTCAAAAGATGACCCATGGAAGTAAATAAGCTAGGGGAAGGTTCAAGAATAATGTATGTAAGAAATAAAATGGAGTTGCCCTAACCTAATGACCCATCCCTTAATTTTATAAGGAGACCAAACAATAAGAGAAGGAAAAAACATCTATAAGAGAAAATGGTTAGAGAACCTTGAGTGCCTTATAGAATGATACCATGAGAAGAATTAAGTGAAGATTACCTAAAGGAAACCAAAGAAACGTGAAGGAGAGAAAACATCTTAAAAGAAAAATGGAGAGGTAATAACATATTAAACCTCTTGTGATATGAAAAAAATAACAAAGAAAAGAAAATAAAAAAATCTCGCTAGGTATAAAACCTGAAAAAGGCCATCTATGCAAAAGTTAAGGAGAAAGTAAAAAAAGAGTTGAAAAATATTTGGTTAGAAAGCCTAAAAGGGCTAACTAATAACAAACATCATATTTTGTTACTAGATGTGTCATAGCTACATTTTCTTTAAATGAAAAAGGGCATGGAATTATGATGTCAATACATATGAGAATGATCAACCTACCCTTTTAATAATAATAATAATAAATAAATAAATAAAGAAAAAAAAAGTGAAAAAGCTCGCTAAGTCGAAAACCTGAAAAGACGACTTAGACGAAAATCAAAGCCAAACAAGAAAAAAGAAGAAAAGAAAAAAAAAAGGTGAATGAAAGCTAACTAGGTTGAAAACCAGTAAGGAAGGCCTAGACAAAAGTTAGAGTAACCTGCTAAGTTAAAAACCCAAAAGGGTGACTTCGGCAAAATTTAGGGTAAAAAGAAAGATGAAGAAGGGAAGTAGATAGTGTTGTCCCTTGGAGTCCTAGAAGGGGAGGAAGGGGCGGGGGGTTTGTTAAAAAGGACAATGACAAGTAAAAACCAATGACCGATATATGCAAAAATAAAGATAAATTGACTAAATCAATTTATAGAGGTTCGGTACAACCTTGCCTACATCCTTTCCTCTAGTCTTCCACTAGAGACTTTCACTATCAAGATAGACTCAGGTGCTATCAGTCACCGTTACATCCTTAATTTTCGAGCACTATTAAGCCATTACAATTAGACTTTTAGGTTATACTAAAATCGTTTCCTAAATTAGTTTATAGGTACTACCTTAAACCTTTCACAAAAATGATTTAGATCTATAAAGATCTTCTAAACTAAAAACCTTTCTCTAAAGGATTTATAATTTGAGGATAAGAAAGAACACTCATACTCAAGTAGTAAACAATATTGATCACACTCATAAATTATACTAGACTTGGTGGTGAGTTTTAAGAGATTTCTTAAGCTTGTTCTTCAACTCTATTTTTGAAGAAGTCTTATGCAAGCTTTGACAATTGATCTTCTTTGAAGCTAGATCACACTTGTTTCATCCTTTTTTTTTTTTTTTTTTTTTATTAAAGATAGTTTTCACAATAGTTTTACCATTTTTCACTTTCTCTACTTGATTCTGTTGTCGGAGAGTGCTTTTATATGTAGAGACTTGAAACTAGCTGTTAGAAAGAAGGTTGTCACTCCATGTCAAAAAGTAGTCATTCAACGCCTAATGGACAATCTTCACACCCGTTCTTAAGTGAAAATACAGCTTCAATGATTGTTGATTTTATTGAAACACCCATTGGAACTAATTGTTAGAGAGAGATCTGTCTAGATGATATTCTTCTGACTTTTTAATTTTATAATCACTAACTCCTTCAATGACTGTTAAAGCTTTTCAATGCCTGTTGGAATTAAAATTCAACTTTTAGTGGGATATGATAATGTCTATTGAGAAGCATTAAAAGAATGTGAACTTGATGCTCTATTTTTCAAGATTTTTTATAGTCTTTGAATGACTGTTGGCTTTGGTTCAAAGCTCATTGAAAATTGTCCTAATGCCTATTAAACATTTGAGCATCTCCTATTGAGTGGTCTAGAAACTTTAGCTTTGCTTGGGTGCTTTTCCAATGCCTGTTGGTATAAGTCTAATGCCCGTGTCAAGACTTCGAGGGTTATATTCACATTGAATTATTTATTCAAATACCTATTATGAAAATGTAATGCCTGTTGAGGTGTCGATAAGCCACACCTATTCGAAAGATTAGCTTTCAAAGCTAAAGAGTTTTCAACATCCAATACCTATTGTGAAATGAGAAAGTTAATGGTTGAGGGCTTTAGAAACCTTAACTTATATCTGGGTGTCACTTCAATGCTTGTTGAGTATCTTCAACACCCTTTGATTAAGTCACAATGCTTGTTGAAATGCAACAACACCCGTTAGTTTTGAATACTTAGATTTTTTTCCAAAAATACTTCTTTGGAAATCTTCCATCAACAAATTGATGTACCTGCAAGATCTTATACACAAACTCAAATAAAAGTTAGGTTTTAGAGGTGTTTGTAATCATCCAAACAAGCTTGATTTATAAAAACTTCCAAGCTAGATCCAACAATCTCCCCTCTTTTTGATGGTGACAAATAGACTATTAAGGGTTAAATAATCCTTACAATAAATGTACACCATATAATGAACAAATGCATAAGTTATCATTGATCATTAGCTCCCACTTAGTTTCATTGATTATGTAGTATTAAATCAAATTATACATGCCAAGATTTTACAAAATGAAATCATACAAACTAAGTTATAACATCCAATTTACTTGGCTATATCTCATACTTAGTTTTTGCATTTTTATTTTCACTCCCTTTTACTCTCACACTTATATTTACTTGGCTATATCTCATACTTAGTTCTTGCATTTTTATTTTCATTCCCCTTTACTCTCACACTTGGTATCTCATACTTGGTTATTTCTTCCCCTTTTGTTATTATCAAAAAGCAATACAATAGTAGAGAAATAATAAATATATCTCAAGTAAGAATAAATAATTATTGAGAAAATACTTAGATTCATTGAATAAATGTCCTTTACATCAAAATTTTGAAAAGCAAAAGATAATGTAATTGAAATAATGAGAAAATATGCACATGAAGATGAATGAGGGTTAGGGTATTAGAGATTGGTTCTAAGGCTTGTCCTTAGGCTCAACTGCTGCCTCTGATTTTGTTGGGGTAGTTAGTGTTCCAGTTGTAAGTTGAGCCCCTCAACTTTCTAGTCTAGGGTTTGGTTGACATCCTTTATATCCCTTTGAAGTTTGTGAACCTTTTGATGAAGAGAGATGGTGGATGATTCAACCTTTTGAACAATATTTACGATTATGGTAAGTTGGTCAAGGACCTTCTTCTCAAAATTTTGTGGAGTAGTGGCAGAAGCAATAGTAGGAGCAGAAGCATAAACATTTTTATCTATCTCTTCTATAGCAGTAATGTCTGCTTGGATGGCTTCCTTAACTTCATCATCATCATCTAGGTTTGGTCTAGGGGCTTTTCCTTCCTTTGGAATTCTCTTTATCAAGTTTGAGTTGAGCCTTCGAAAAATCCCTACACTTAGCAACATCTTTTTACTAATGGACTCATTATATGATAGTTTCTTTAACACAATGTTCTTTACTTCAAGTTCCTCTTCTACTGAGGGTATGGCCTTTACAACCTTGGCAATTCAAATGATGTAATGCCCCATCATAAACTTATTTGCCTTGTCCACTTGATTGTCAATTCTTTGCACTAAGAACAGTGGATTGTTTATCCTTTGTTTATTCTCAATGCACCAAAGATAAAAGAGGTTTGTGATGGTGCAGTTACCATTTGATTGGGCTTTGCCATTGATGTTCCAAGTTATAAACCGATGTGCGATCCTCAAGGTTTCGATGCCTTGGTATTATTACTATTATAGTTGCTTTTCTCATCTATGATGGATTTCCATAATTGGTTCACATCCACTTTGAAAGTGGGGGATGCTCTATTATTCCAGTAATAAAAGTAGCAAAACATCTAGCCAACTCACTTGGTCTTAGAGTGTACTTCTTCCTAAAAAATTTGAAGTTGATGGTCCCCTCTTATATGTATGCATGACAATCTCCTCCTATAACCTTTAGAGTAGTCAGAACTCAATTGTCAGCTCCAGACTGAAGGGCTCTTTGATGTGGCAGAAGTGTTCCCACCCTATCTGTGTCATTAGCTCATCTACTTGCTCTGCCAAACCATACCTCTGAATATCCATCCATTCAAAGAATTGCCTCCCCTTAGATATCTTTTAAGAAGTTTTACAGCCAATTCTTTTTCCTTGTCCATCTTGAGATGGAATTTCTAGACAATTAGTGGGGGTTGCTCTGTTTCTATCTCTTTTCCCTTTCCCTTTGATTCTGGAACTACCTTGGCCTTCTTTATGGATTGAGGAGCAGATAAAGGTTCACTAGACCTTTTCTTATGTTGAGCAATGGTTAAGGCCAGATTTTCTTCAGTTTCTAAACTTGAGTAGGAGGGTTGTGGGTTTTTCCTAATAGGTTGTTTACATCTTTTGGTTGTTTCACTTTTGGGTGCTATTGAGTTTGGCGTTTGATGAATAATGCAAGTGATAGATAAAGGAAATAACAAAAGCAAAGATATATATATATATATATATATATATATA
>CATIWR010124135.1:0-24980 GCA_949677035.1 Omphalea diandra | reverse complement strand
ACCTTTTCATTTACAAAACTCATACTATTCATGTCCAAAATACATATGCATAAAGGTTTTATCCATCCTTCACACATAATCTAACATGTATTTTCAAGTACATATATGTTGACTAATGTCATGACACGAGGAGAGAGAGAGAGTTGGAATTCAGCTGACAACTTGTGGTCCATGTATCTCAATGCAAATCTCTAAGCACCAAAGTGTCCAATCCCTATTCTTCAGTATCTGATTCAGTATCTAAAAAAAATATTTGCAATTTGGTGAGTCGTGACTCGATGAATAAAAACAATAATCAAATTCTCATGGCATAACCCATAATCAAATATCATCAAGATACATTGCAAGTATAACAGTTGACTATGCAAGTGCAAATGTAATAGCTTTGTTTTTATCGTGATCGTGCAATGCAAACACTGCTCTCGGGTAATTCATGTGATTTATGTAACATATGATTTGGGACCTATTGGTCCATCTTTCACGTGATTTGCAAGTGTTTTGGCAAGCCAGTCACAACGCCCTTTTAATTCCATGTGCAAGTGCTCATTCACAAGTGTTATACCAAGTAATCATCAAGAACATATGATTCTCACTTGGCTTTTTAACATTTAACAATTCAATCATTCTCACTTGACTTGTATTCTCATGTAACATGTAACAATTCAATCATATATACATGTATTAGAACATAATCATATCATAAAATTATCACATACACACATTAAATCCAATTATGGTTTTTACTCACCTTTTGAAGTGACCAACCTTTATGGTAGGTTTGGTTCTCTCTCTAGGGTTTCCTCAAAGTTTTGAGATCCTAACATTTGATACATACATGGTTATAAGTATATCAAAATGATTACGAATGCTTGGTATGCAACTATGGCATGATTCATGCAAGTGGACCTAGTGTTTATGCATATTTTCCTTATATGGCAGCCTGAGCTTGCCATACTCTCATAATGATAACTCCAGATATACTCATCCAAATGACTTGATTCTTTTTTTTCAAACACACTAGACACATAAAATCACAACATATTCAAATTTCAAGCCAATATCAGACACACAAAAAATGTGGTGAATTTTTGAATTTTTCCCTGTTGCAATGTCATCTCAGTCTGAGTAAGTCTTACATTCTTAAGTATATCTAAAATTTTACAAATCAGTTGCAATAATAATATATCATCAGTTACAAAACATGTAAAGGAACATTTTTCATGTTTTACTTATTATCTAATTCAGTTTATAAGGTCACCAAAATAAAGTACCAATCTCAGGGTGAGCAGGTTTGTAACATGTTGATGAATAGTCATGATAAAGGGGCAATATCTTAACAACCATGTTGGATTTGGCAAAAATATTTCATAGGTATGTAGATCAGACATAAATATACAACTTTAAAGTTTGGACCATCATTCAATTCTGAATCTATGGCCATCAAATTCTTGGAAAACAGAATCAAAAGAAAGGTGGGGTTTCATCTCGGTACATGGTCAATCCTAATCAATGAACCATATCTCTTTCCACACAAAAAATTAGTCAAAACTAATTTACTGGTATTTAGAGAGGACATAAAACTACAAATTTTATGTTTTTCACTTTGTCAAAATCAGAATATAAGGCTATCAAAATATAAGAAAATAGAATACTAAGACATCTCGGTTCGTATGTGACCCAGCCCTACTGAAGGAGCCATATCTCCTCAACACACAGAATCAAGCAAAATTGTTTCATAGAAATTTATATGAGACATAAAGCTACAACTTTTGTATTTTGTACTTTCCCTAATTCCTCTTCTATGGTTATGAAATCATGGGTGCAAAATTCGGATCTAACAGCAAAACCAACAAAATCAGCTCTTGTTCTCTTGGATTACAATTTCCATCCAAGAGATCTACCTCAATTACTCCATAATTCTCTCTAACCATGCATGATTAACATGTTATGAGAGGTTAATTTCAGTTGAGAAGAAGAAAAATTAACTTACCTATTGTCCTAGAATCAGAAAACCTTATGATTCTGTCCTAGGTAGCTCACTCTTCTCCCTCTCCTTCTTCTTCTTCTTCTTCTTCTTCTTCTTTCTTTCTTTCTTTCTTTCTTTCTTTCTTTCTTTCTTTCTCTCCTCTTTCTATTGTATTTCATCCTTCTCTTCTCTTACTAGACCCTAATGGTCTATATTCTTATTTTAAATAAAATAAAAGATTGGGGGCTGGTTTCCTATTGGTTGAAAGTTAAAAGTTTTGCTTTTAGTCCCTCTTATTCACTCCTTAAGCGCTTCCATCCATCTCCTAATTCTTAGATGCTCCTTATACTTTTAAATAAGCTCTATAACACCATTATTTATGATGCTATAATATGCACACAACATAAAAAAAATGTTCATGCAACTATACAAACACTACAGATATGTTCAAGTGTCCCCAAATGCAACAGTGCAAGTGTCATTGTTGTGCTTTTACAATTCACATGTCTAAATGATTATTTATCCAATGCATATGTTCAAGTGGGTTTCATATCATTTATGCAATGAATATATTCATGTGATAATGCAAATGAATGTGGATAGGGATGTTACATCGAGGCTGTAGTGAAAGGAGAAGCATTATGCAAGTCATACAAATGCAAAAAATAGGCAAGGATAGTGATGAAACCTCCTACATAAATACCATCTGAATCCTTCATAGCCACTACATTCATGTAATGCATAATCTACCATGTAATGTTAATGGGCATACTAGTTTTTAAGCTCTAAAGGTGGAGAAGTTTGGTTCGATTAACCACACTATTGCTCTCACCTCAACTGGTGATAGAGTAGGAAAGTAGGCGATGAATATGTTTCAATGATAGGTCTTTTAACTTCATCACCATACTCACCCTATCTTCATACCTAGAAGTCCCACCCAAAGAAGTCCATACTTCTTTATTGTTAAAATTTGTTAGAAAGTTATTTAGACCCTTATTTTATGGTGCAAGGATCATGCAACCTCACTTAAGGGAATCGTATAAGGCTTGTTCAAGAGTTGAAAATTAATGGTCCCAAAGCATTGAACTCGTGGTATCTTTTAGTTTTGAAGGACAAACTAACTAAAAATTCATATATAAATTCTTTGTAGGCATTGGCATGCAACCCATAAAAACTCTCCCATTGAAGGACCTAAGGTGTACTTGAATGACATCTAACAAACCTATAGCCTTTAGTGCACATAAATTAATAACCTTGGTAGGAAAGATAAGGCATTTAGAGAGGGTACCATACCTTATTTCATGCTCATCAACACTAAACACCGAAAGAGCACCTAAGGGTGGAATGGAACCAGAAGAACTCGACTTCCTCTCAGCTACAATTTTTAGGCATTTAGACATGGTTAGACTCAAAATTAGAGGTGAATGGAGGAGATTTGGGGGAGTTTTAATGATGGGTAGGCCAGATTGGAGAAGGGACGAAGGAGGCTTACTATTGTGTTAGGGTTTTATGAAAAAAAATAGAAGGAAAATGAGAGGCATGAGGGTTTGTAGTGGTGGTTTTTAAACGTCACATGACTATGTGCCTTTCACAACATAACCATGCATTCTGGGTATATGGTTAAGGAAGCAAGGCACACAACTATTCTTCATGCCTGTGCACTTTAAGTTGCTAGAACCTGGACCGAATGGGATGACACATAGGTGTGCACGAGATGGACATGGTTGTGCTTTTGGCACACATGACTGTACTCCTAAGCTGTTGCTTTAAGTTTCTACTGCTCTTTTTGTTAGCTTTTGATGCATGGTTGTGTGTTCAGGTCATGTGCTACACCATAACACTATTTTTATAAGATTTAATCATCCTAATGGTCATGAGTCTTACCCCTTATGACCATATACTCATCTTAACCTCTTTTAACACAAGGAATGACACCAAAAATAAAATAAAACATGTCGAATTCATGCTAAACATAAGGACAGAACATGATAAAATAAGAAGCTAGGGGGTTTAACTTCTTTTTATAAACTTTTATTGGTCTCCTAATCTTTGTCTAATTGGTTCATACATCATATGTCGAGTCACTAAGATGATCAATTAATCTCTCTTGAGTAGAAATTAACATATAATATTCATGTCAAGCTAAAGTTTCCTCAAGTCAAAAAGCTAAAAATCATGTAATTGCCTTGAAAGCAAAACTCTATGATAACAATGATTTGTTAAGGTTCCTCAACTCAATAACAATTAGGGAAATTATTAAAGGTTCCATTTTATGAAAAACATGTCTCCGTTGTCTATTCAAAAAAACTAAAATAATTAATGGCTAGTTAATGAAACATGAAGCACTCAACATTTGTCAGTGCTAATAACAAAAGATACCAAAAAGACTTAGATAAAGAAAATTTAATAGAGGTCATACAAAAATCCATTTACCAACGTAGCCGGAAAGATTTTAGTTCATAATGAGATGGAAAGAAGGAGAAAAGAAAATAATCAAATTAGCCCCAAGAGTAGCCATGAATTTCTTCTTGATTTCCTTGACCACTTGCATTTTTCTCTCTCTAGGTCCTTCATGAAGCCTTTGTTAAACAATATTCTCTTCCTTAGGTTAACCCCTTCTGCCATAATTGTGGCTAAATTTTCTCCTTAAATAGTCCTTTATACATCTTTCAAAAAGGAGAAGCTTAAATGTCTTCAAAAGGGAAAAAATTTATAAAGATTGCTTCTTGCATTTATAACTTTAAAGAGGCACACTATTGAAGCATAGTTGTGCATTCAACATTTCTCCTTTGGTTGCGCTAGCACTTAAAGGTGTTTCACTGTTTGTTGAAGTTGTGTCCCTTGTTTCTCTACTGTCTATTTGTTTTGTTGAGATACACAACTATTTTTAAACCATATTTCGTGCATTACTTCTTTTTCCCTTAGTCTTTGCTTTTCTTCACCGTTTACTTATAAAACATAATTTTTTAGGTCGATTAATATGCAAAATTCATTAGTAATTGGTGTATTTTAGGTGGAAATGAACTATAAAATATATGAGAATTAGCTATTAAATTATCTTTTGCAAAATGATTTGTGCATAACATGCATACATGCATCAATTACCTATTCATGCATCATACTGATGACCCTTCTCTTACAACCATCATATTTCCATCCAAACCCTAATGGAAAATGAGGGGCAACTGACTTACTAGAGAGAGTAAGACATTGAGTCCGAGCCAAAAAGTTGAAACAATCATAGAGCCAATCATATCACCGAAAATCATGGAAAAGATTATGGCCAACTTAAATCGCGAGATGAAAGATGGGATTGTTGATTAGGTGAACAAACACATCAATAAGATTTTGAAAATGAGGGAGACTCTGCTAATAGAACTAAAAAAGGGAAAGCACTAATGAAGGTGCCCTGACCTGTGCTAATTAACAATGAACTATTTGGAATGAAATAGCATCATGAAAGTAAGCTTGTTAGGGAAATAGGAAGTAATACTAATGTTCTAGACAAACCCATAGAGAGTGAGATGGAGAGCACTTGATTTGATGACTTCACTAAAATAGTTGAAGAAAATATAAAAGGCCATGGGTACTAAAGGTTTGGAGAAGGGAATAGACATTCAGGAATCACTTGCTCGCGAACCTAAGAGGCTAATATTCTAGCTAATTTTTGCATGCATGTGCTATTGAATCTCATAGGAACCTAGAATGCGAAGAACCATGTCTGCTCATATATGCTAGTCATGAAGGCATCCAAAGTCCTAACCAACACTATATTAGAGCCTTTTGAATTGTCATTGGAAGGGTCTGTAAAGACATGGTACATTAACCTGCCGAAGGTTATTAAGGAAGATTGGAAGAAACAGACAAAAGCTTTCGAGAAGCACTATGCACACATCAGATCTAGAGGTTACATTACAAGACTTGTAGTCTTTAAAGCATAAAAATGGTGAAAGCTTTAATGATTACATCAAGAAATGAAAAAAGACGGCTTTAGAGGTGACCATAAGATCTATAGAGATAGAGTAGGTCAAAATGATTGTTAAAGGGGCTATGCCTAATGTTGGCACTAGAATCAGGGAAATATTGGTCATGAACTTTAAATACCATTAAAAAACAGGTTTAAAGGCTAAAGAGTTATAATTTCAGTTGAGAAGATAGTACAGAGGAAGAATAAACACCATGTCTCAGTCTCAAGTTAAAGGGAACAAAATTATCAATATTAACAAAGTGAATATGCTAAAATAGTTCACTAAGTTAGTATGTCACTCTCCAAGGCATTTAAAAGATTACAAAATATAGGAGTGCTGAAGCCTCTAGCATCAGGACTACCTCCTACTCCATTCCTAGAGGGTATGACACTAATGCCTATAATTCCTTACATCAAGGAGTAGGTAATAACATCGATAACTACTATAAATTGAGACTCAAGATTTAGGATCTGATCAACAACTAGATAATTATTTCGCCAAATCTTAGAAGGCCCAACATTTAAAAGAACCCTCTCCCAAACTATAATAATATTTCTCTCCCAAATAAGAGGACATTTATGATAAACTCTAGAATTTGAGGGAAGTTGTTATTACCATTATTGAGGAGGTCTCAAAGGATACCATGGTTGTTTAAACTATTAATCTTTAGGAAAGCTCAAACGAGGAGACATAAAAGGTGCAAAGGAAGAAAATGATACAGTTATGGAAAGATAGTAATGAAGAGAAAGAAACTTGACGAATGAGCCATGTAACTCGAAGTGAGAAGTACTACCTTAATAAAGAGGCCTTTAAGGTACCAAGGTTTGAGAAGAAGATGGATGAACTCATTGTGAAGGAGAAAGAGGATGATAATCCTATTGTGAAATAGTTGAAGAAGATGCCAACCCATATCAGTGTGTGAAGTTGCTCATTACTTTTCAAGAACATAAGAGGGCCAAGGTTGAGGCTTTCTCTAGCCTAATCATCTTCAGTAAGGCCACCCCAAAGGATGTTGTCACATTGGTGACTCATAAGGGTAAAATCACTTCTCAAATAAGAATTTCCCGCTTGAAGGAAGGGATCACAATATAAACTTATTCATTCAAGATGAGATGAAGAGGAGATGTACGCCTTGTGTGATTGTTGATGATGGGTTCAGGATTAACATCTACTCCTTCAAGTTGTTGCATAAGTTTGGATTGTCTAAGAAAGATTTGGAAGATTTTAACAGTGTCATTTAAGCATATGATGATAGTAGGAGCCTAGCTTCAGGTGTGTTCAAGACCCTAGTAAAAATGGGCATAGTGGAGACGATAGTGGAATTTACAATCTTGGATATCCCAATCACCTTCTCACTTTTATTAAGAAGACCATGGTATCACCAGCTGGGTGGTGTGGCTTCCATTGTCCATCAAACAATCAAGATTCCTTACAAATGGGAAATTGTGATCATTTGTATAGAGGTTGGGGAAGTTGTGTTAACTTTAAGTATGGTTGTTTCGCATCTTTGGGGGTTTCAAGTTGCTGGAGTTACTAACAAGTGGGTTGATCCTAAAGTTATGATGATTATGAAGAACATGAACTTTCTACCAAGACAGGGATTGGGGAAGAATTCTATCGACATATTAAAGTTTTCAAAAATTCCCATTCAAACCATAAGGAAAGGATTAGGGTATCATGACAAAAGGTCAGAGTTAAAAGTAAGGGACATACAAGGATGTGAGCATTAGATTTTGGACCTTTGGATACAAAGTCAATAATGAAAATTATTGAATCAAACCCCCATAATGCAAAGGAGAATTGTTCGAAGTAAGGGATGGAAAGCTAAGGAAACCTTGGAGAAGTTCAAAATGAAGCCTAAGCCCAGCCAAGGGATGCCAGCCAACCTTGATGGGCAGTATAACCCATAAATCAAGGCTATAAAAGCTTATAATTCAAGGTTATACAACCTTTCCTAAGGTTGTACAACCTTGCTAAAACTCTAACTCATGGAACTTTCTAGAAGTGGTCCCCTCTACTAAACCCAAAGGTTATACAATCATGACAAAAGGATGTATAACCCATTCTTGGTTGTATAGCCCATATACAAACCCTAATTCCAGTACAACACTCCTCTTCTCTATGATTGGATAAGTCCATGGTGCATCCAAGCTTATTGTTGACACTATACACCCACCCAACACATATAAATACCCCTCATATTGAAGAGACAAGGGCTTTTTTAGAAAACCCTAACAAAACCATGTTAAAATGTCCTCTCAAACACCTCTTGACATAAAAAACCTAAACCCTAAACTTTCCTAACCTATTCCAAGGTAGAACCAAGGCTTTACTTTCCTGTTTGTGTATTTCCATAACATCTTTAAAGGATATTGACTAATTCTTGTACTTTTAAAGGCAAAGACATCATTGGAATACACCTAGGAACCCCACCTCCTCTTTCTCTTTCTTCCCCTTCTTTTCTCTTATTCTATTTTGGAAATCTAGAAAAGAGTACTGTATAGCCTATATTGGTAGGCTGTACAACCCTCTTCTTAGGTTGTACAACCTAATTTGACTGGTAGATAGGTTTTTATAGACTTTATTTTTTCTTTTCTTTTTGAATTTCTTTCTTTTTAGGGCTTCTCTTCCTGGTTCCTTATCAATCAAGTGACAAAATAGGGTAAGGTTTGATAACATAGGACCCTTATTCACTTAAAAAATAGGGTCTAATTTGTTTCATAGATGATTTCATTGCTTTATTATAATAAAGATGTTTTTTTTTTTTTATGTTTGTCTTTCTTTTGATTTTAAAGGTTAAGTTTTCTTTATGTTTTTACCATCTTGATGTGATAATCAAGAGAGGAACTCAAGTTTCCCTTAAGCTTGATATCCCTCTTTGAGTTAGAGTTCATGAATAGTCATGTGAATAATGTTATCTAGTTCTTTGATGCCTTGATTGGATGCTATGTTTTCTCTATTTTCTTTGAAGTTCTAAGTTTTATTTTTTGTTCTACTTTTGACATCTTTAAGTGATGATCAAGAGAGGAACTCAAGTTTTCCTTGACCTTGATATCCTTATTTAAGTTAGAGTTCATGAATAGTCATGTGAATAATATTTTTTCAGTTCTTTGGATCCCTTAGATTATTGTAGCCATTATAACTATTCCCATGTTAGGTTATGCCCTATACATTTTAGCTTTTTATAAGCATGATGAAGGAGGGTTTAATAACCCAAGGACTTTGTATAAATGAATCTTTACCTCAAAGTTATCCAATACCCATCAAATGGTTAGTATGGTGTGTGTTCATTCCCTTTCTTCAATTTATTATTTATGTATTTGTACATATGTGTTGCAAGATGTGTAATTTGTTTTGTGATGATAAAATGTCCCTATTATGGACTTAGATGCATATTTAGGCACCCTGGCTATAGAGTTATGGTATGGTGATCACCATGAACTTTGTATCCATGCCTTGTTCACTTTAAGGTTCTTTTTGCTTGTTTTGTCTCTATATTGATTTATTGCTAACTTCTTTCTTCTTCTTGTATGCAGGTGTGATTGTTAGGGATTAGACCATGAACTTAGCCTCAACTATTTCCCCTCTTGAATATTATTGTGGATGGATGTTTATGCATGCTTACCCTATATCATGATGCATGACCCTTCTCCCCATTATGGATGGTTATATGTGAATGAATTGATGGTGGATACAAGAAATCCTTATGCTATGATGCATGATCCCCTCCCTCATTAATTACTGATTTAATTTATTAATTGAATCGAGCTTAGATGTATGATTAGGGGCATTAATTGGACTAATCAATAGCTTGGTTAAAGTACTAAAAGTGAACCAGGGATGCCCAAAGCTGGATCCCCATATCCTGGCAGGTTAAGGGTGCCTAACCCATTTTCCAAGCCTTACTCAATTTTTGAACCTGATCTCTGATAGGGTGAATAAGGTGAAGAAGAAATGGGCCTTCTAATTGACTTAGAATAGGTTCAGATTTTGGCTTCCCTAGACTTTTGTCCAAACGAAAATGAGGTCGTAACTCCATATTACATTTAGGGATGATACTAGTGTGCTATCCTGCCTTGGTCCCTTGTTGACCACTACCTTGATAAAGGGGCTTCTATCTAATGTGAAGCATCAAAGATCCTCCATTGATCCAAATCGCATGCCATTACTAGGGGTTATTGCCAATGTATGACCCCTCATCCTCTTGATCCCTTAATGATTGATAAAAGATAGAAGTTGTAAGTAAGATTCCACTCAATCGAGCTCAACCATGAAAATCGAGACGCTCAAAGTGGCAACTCCACTAGGGACTCTAACTTAACTTTGTGCTCAATCTCTGGTTCAATTTTAATGTTTTAACCTGCTATTGATATAGTCCATTGCGTTTTTATAGTCTTCACACTTCACCATGAGCACTATGTGCCCTTAAACAAATTGATGGTTCTCTAAACTTGAGATTTAAGCTCAATTCAGGCTTAGAAGATGGGGAGAAGGATTCATTACTTATTAGCCTAGTACCTTTGGGTATATCAAATGAGGGATCATGACAATCATCCCTTAAGCTTATGGAAGCCATCAAAGTTAACAACCCTTTCAACCTCTAGGCGCATGTAAGAGCCAATAGTACCTTAGAATAGGGTACCCCACTTGTTTGCATTTTCTTTAAGGGAAAGTGGGAATCCTTAAAGAACACGGTTTGATATCCCTGATGTAAGTACAATTGTTATCCTTTCTCCCCTTAATGTAACTATCCCTCGCCTATAAATATTTGTGTATTCACTCTTCCCTGTTTTGTATAAGATTCCCATGTAAATGTCTTACCCTATTTGTACAAGGGACTTCTTCATATTCTATGTATGTACTTCCACAATTAATGTAAAGACATTCCTATTTTGGGTTGTATATGTTCTTTTGAGATTCCGACTCTCCTTAGTCTAAGGTGACACATACATTCTTTGCCCTTATTGGTGAGAATGAGACTCCAACTAGGAAAGAATCATTATTTCTTTTGTGTAAGAGGAATAAGGTTAGAAGGATCCTTTGCAAAATGATGTGTGCATATCATGCATACATGCATCAATTACTTGCGCATGCATCATACTGATAGCCTTTGTCTTATAGCCATTATAGCTTTATCCAAACCCTCGTGGAAAAGAATAGGCAACCAACTTGCTAGGCAAAGTAGGACGTTGTATCTGAGTTAAAAAGCTAGTCCAGTCATGGAACTAAACATACCACCTAAAGTTTTAAAGAGGCTAATGGTTGACTTTAACTGTAAGATGGAAGAGAAGATTACTAAAGAAGTAAACAAACGGGTTAATGAGATCCCAAACAAAGGAGATGCAACTACTAGTAAAGTTCACAAAGGGAAAGCACCCATAGAAGCCCCCCAACTAGTAGTGATCGATGATAATTTGTTTGGGATAAAGGAATACCACAAGAACAAAATGGCTAAGGATATGGGTAGTGCCATAGTTGTCTCAAATGAGGTTGTAGATAGTAGGAAAGAGAATACTCAGTTCGATGACTTTGCCAGATAGCTAGAGAAAATATAGAAAGCTCTAGGTGCTAAGGGTTTAGAAAAGGCAATAGACATTGAAGAACTTCTTACTCATAAACCCGAGAAACTACCAATTAATTTTTGCACAATTAAGCTGCCAAGTTGACAAGGATCCAAAATTCTAAGAACCATATTCGTTCATATCTATTAGTTATGAAAGCATCTAGGGTATTGACTAAAACAATGTTAGAGTTTTTTGAGTTGTCATTGGAAGGGTCTGCTAAAACATGGTACTTTAATTAATTGAAGACTGTTAGGCGGACTAGAAAGAGCTAACAGAGGCTTTTGAAAAATATTGTGCTTGTAATTCAGATCTAGAGGTCACACTGTAAGACTTAGAGCCTTGAAGCAAAAGACTAGCAAGAACTTCAATGATTATATTAAGAGATGGAATAAGGTGACTTTAGAAGAACCATAAGGCCTACTGAGAGAGAGCATGTCAGAATGATTGTGAAAGGGCCTTTACCTTGGATTGGAGCTAGAATCAGGGGAATGTTGTTTAGAAATTTTGAAGATCTTTCAAAAGCAGGCCTGCAAGCTGAAGCATTGAAGTTTGAATAAAAAAGGCAATGAGGGAGAAGGAGAAGCATCCCATCCTTGTCCCAAGTAAAAGGGAACAAGATGGTTAATGTTAATATAGTAAGGGCTCCAAGACAATTTACTAATTTTGGAATGCCTCTATCTAAGGTATTTGAGAGGTTATAAAAGAAGGAAGAGAAAGAGTTAGAATTCAACTGATGACTTATGGTCCATGTGTCTCTATGCAAAACTTTATATACCAAAGTATCCAAACCGTATGCTTTAGTATCTGAAAAACATAATTGTGATTTGGAAAGTCACGACTCAATGAATAAAAGCAATAATCAGATTCTTATGGCACAATCAACAATCAAATATCATAAGGATACATTACAAGTATAACAATTGACTATGCAAGTGCAAATGCAATAGATTGATTTTTTTGTCATGACCTTGCAAGGCAAACACTGCCCCTGAGAATTCATGTGATTCAAGTGACATTTGATTTTGCTAGCCAACATATAACAAGTGGATTATTTGATCAATAAAATATGCCAATAGGACATATTGGTCCCTTTTCCAAGTGATTTGCAAGTGTTTGACAAGCCAATCACAACATCCTTTTAGTTCCATATGTAAGTGTTCATTCATAATGGTATACCAAGTAATCATTAAGAGCATATAATTTTCACTTAACTTGTATCCACATGTAAAGTGTAACAATTGAATCACATATACATGTAATGATTGTATGTGCTTCTTCTAGGATTTCTATTTGCATGTTATCAATATTAGGCATACAAATACAAGAACCCAACATCAAGGCATCATTATGAATATCAAAATCACCATGTCTCGCCTATTTTACTATTTCAATCATTCTATGTAATTTTGGATCCTTGCCCTTTTGTTTCTTTAATTCTATTATGCAACATTGGTCTCATTTGAAAAGTAGCAATCAATGCCCCATTGTTTTGTATGTTTAGTTCCATATTGAACTAAATAAGACAATGGAAATACCTGTAAATGAGTTATACCGCTTCTTGATTTCTAGCTCAAAGCATCAATAACCATATTTGCCTTCCCTACGTGATACTTAATGGTGCAATCATAATCCTTTAGCAGTTCTAACCGCCGCCTCTGTCTCATGTTTAATTCTTTTTGGCTCATCAAATATTTCAAGCTCTTGTGATCTGTAAATATCAGAAAAGTTTCTCCATACAAATAATGTCTTCATATTTTCAAAGCAAACACAACAACAACAAGTTCTAGGTCATGTACTGGGTAAGATAATTCATAAGATTTTAGTTGTCTAGATACATATGCAATTACCTTACCATGTTGCATTAAAACACACCCCAAACCTTGATGAAAGGCGTCACTATATACTACAAATCCTCCATTACCAGTAGGAATGGGTAACACTAGAGCATATGTTAATCTATCTTTTAATTCACTAAAACTCTCCTGACATTCTTTAGACTACTGAAATGGCAAATTTTTCAGAAGTAACTTAGTGAAAGGAGCAGCTGTAAGTGAAAATCCTTCAACAAATCAGCGATAATACCCAACTAGTCCTAAGAAACTTTGGACTTCTGTAACATTCTTTGGGGTTTCCCATTTTTTTACTACTACTTCAATTTTGTTTGGATCCACCTCTATACCCTTTTCAGAAACTATATGTCCTAAAAAATACCACATGGTCAATCCATAACTCGCACTTGTTTAGCAAATAGTCATTTTTCTTTCAAAATTTACAACACAATCCTTAAATGTTGTTCATACTCCTCTTTGCTCCTTGAATACAGCAGTATGTCATCAATGAACACAATTACAAATTTGTCTAAGTAAGCTTGGAACACTTTGTTCATAAGAGCCATAAATATAGTTGATGTATTAGTCAAACCAAATGGCATCACTAAAAATTCATAATCCCCATACCTAGTTTGAAAAGTTGTCTTTAGTACATCTGGGTTTGAAATTTTGAGCTGATAAATCCTAATTTTAGGTCAATTTTAGAAAATACTCATGCTCCTTATAACTGGTCAAACAGATAATCTATTCTTGGTAAAGGATACTTGTTCTTCATAGTAACCCGATTTAACTGCCTATAATCAATACACAACCTCATTGTCCCATCTTTCTTTTTAATAAAGAATGCTGGAGGTGACATACTTGGTCTAATGAATCCCTTTTCAAGTAGGTCCTACAATTGGGTATTTAATTCTCTTAACTCAGCTGGAACTATCCTATAAGGTGGAATGGATATCGGTGCAATTCCTGGGACTAACTCAATTATGAATTCTATCTCCCTATCAGGTGGCAAACCAGCAGCTGGGAACACATCTGGAAACTCATTCACCATAAAAATATTCTCAAGTAATTCATTTGTGAACCTTATATCTACTACATGTGCTAAATAAGTCTCATAACCACTTTTAATCATGCAAAAAGCCTTGATAGCAGAAACTAAACATGCTGGTATAATTTGCCATTCCCTTTGAAACACAAACCATGTATGATTTAGAGATTCCAGAATAACTTCCTTAGTAAAATAATTCACTATTGGATGATATTTGGACAACCAGCCCATACCCAGTATCACATCAAATTCATGTATTGGCAACAGTACTAGATCAGCATTCAACTCAATGCCATCAATGTGAATCGCCTAATCATGACATACCGTATCCACAATCATCATATATTTCAAAGGAATACTAATATATAGATTAAAACCTAAAGGTTGATGTTTACTACATAATTGTTATGCCAGTTCAATGAAATGAATGAATGCGTGGAGATCTAACTCTATCAATAGGTTGATCTCTCAATGGTTGGCATGATGCTTCTATGGAATGCAAATCGACTGACTCCTCTCTCCTCGGTGAGCCATAGGTACTACCATGACTACCCTCTGTTAATGCCCTATAGACATATAAAACTATGTCATACGATAATGCAAAATAGTGTAAAAGTCATGTCATGTTCATATGTATGTCCCTATGGAATCTATCCCTGCTTTGGTACTAAAAAATGTAATGACCATCTTCATTTATAAAACATGGCATTCATGTCCAAAAATACATATGCATAAAGGTTTTATTCATCATACCTATGCAATCTAACGTGTATTTAATGTACATATATGTTAACTAATGAGAAAGGCTAGTGACCATAAACAGGTTCCTATCTAGATATATGTACATCACCCAAGGAGAGAGAGAGTTGGAATTCAGCCGACGACCTATCTATGTGTCTCTATGCAAAACTCTATGCACCAAAGTATTAAAACCTTATGCTTTAGTATCTGAAAAACATAA
The DNA here is from genome assembly GCA_949677035.1 of Omphalea diandra. Classification (NCBI taxonomy): domain Eukaryota; kingdom Viridiplantae; phylum Streptophyta; class Magnoliopsida; order Malpighiales; family Euphorbiaceae; genus Omphalea; species Omphalea diandra. The sequence goes on along the minus strand of CATIWR010124135.1, from coordinate 9,644 downwards.
TTGTGATTTGGTAAGTCGTGACTCAATGAATAAAAACAATAAGTAGATTTTTATGGCACAATCAACAATCAAATATCATCAAGATACATTACAAGTATAACAATTGATTATGCAAGTGTAAATGCAATAGATTGATTTTTTTTTTCATAACCTTGTAAGATAAACACTGCTCCCAGGAATTCATGTGATTCAAGTGACATTTGATTTTGTTGGCTAGCATATAACAAGTGGATCATTTGATCAATATCATTTGCCAATAGGACATATTGGTCCCATTTCCAAGTGATTTGCAAGTGTTTGACAAGCCGGTCACAACATCCTATTAGTTCCATATGCAAGTGTTCATTTACAATGGTATACCAAGTAATCATTAAGAGCATATAATTCTCACTTGACTTGTATCCACATGTAAAGTGTAACAATTGAATCACATATACATGTAATACAACATAATCATGTCACACACACATTAGAATTTAATTATTGTTTTTACTCTCCTTTTGACGTAACTAACCTGTGTGGTAGGTTTGGTTCTCTCTCTATGGCTTCCTCAAAGTGTTTAGATCCTAAAATTTGATACATACATGGTTATGAGTATGTCAAGATGATTATGAATGCTTGGTATGCAACTATGGCATGATACATGCAAGTGGACCTTGTATTTATGCATATTTTCCTTATATGGCAACTTGAGCTTGCTACACTCTCATAATAATAACTCTAGATATAATTATCCAAATGACTTCATTATTTTTTAAAAAATAAACTAGACACATATTAATACAATATACTCAAATTTTAGATTAATATAAGGCATATAGAAAATGTGGTGAATTTTTGTATTTTGTCATGTTTCAATGTTATCTCAGTCTGAGTAGGTCTTACATTCTTGTGTATATCTCAAATTATACAAATAAAATTGCAAAAAAGATTTACCAAAAATTAAAAAACACATAAAGAAACATTTTTCATGTTTTACTCATTATCTAATTCAGTCTATAAAGTCACCAAAACAAATGACCAATCTGGTGAGCAGCTTTTCAACATATTGACAATCAGCCCTGATGAAAGGACAATATCTTAATAACCATGCTAAATTTGGCAAAAATATTTCACAGGCATGTAGATCGGACATAGTATACAACTTTTAAGTTTGTAACATCATCAAATTTTGAGTCTATGACCATCAAATTCTTGGAAAACAAAATTAAAAGACAGGTGAGGTTTCATTTGGGTATAAGGTCAATCCCAATCAATGAGCCATATCTTTTTCCACGCAACAAATCAATCGAAAATGATTTATAGGTATTTATAAGGTATATAATCCTACAAATTTCACATGTTGCACTTTATCTAAATTAGGACACAAAGTCATCAAAATATATGAAATCAAAAAGACTGAAGTGATTTTTGTTGGTCGTGGACTAGCCCTAATGATGGAGTTATATCTCCTCACACACACCAAATCAAGCAAAACCATTTCTTATGCATTTAGATGGGACATAAAGCTACAACTTTTATATTTTCCACTTTCCCTAAATTCTTTTCTAGGGTTATAAAATCATGGGTATAATATTTTGCTCTAACAACAAAACTAACACAACCAGCTCTTGTTCTCTTGGATTTCAACTTCCATCCAAGAGTTCTACCTCAAATACTTAATAATTCTCACTAGCCATGCATGATTAACATGTCATGAGGGGTTAATTTCATATGGGAAAACTTTTCTATTGTCCCAGAATCGAAAAACCTTAGGAATCTTTCCTAGGCAGTTCACTCTTCTCCCTCTCCTTCTTCTTCCTTCCTTCCTTTCTTTCTTTCTTCCTTAGTTCTCTCTATCTTCTGTTGTGCCTCACATCTAACCTCTCTATTCTAATCCTAAAGGGTGAAAAATTCCACTTGTAAACCTATTGCAATAAGATAAAGTCATGGTGTTTCATTTTTATTGGTTGGAAGTTCACTTTCCTATTTTAGTCCCTCTTCTTTACCTCTTAAGCACCTCTATCCATCTCCTAATCCCTAGATGCTCCTTTTACTTTTAAATAAACTCTAAAACACCATTATTTATGATACTATAACATATACACAACATAAGATAATTTTCCATGAAACTATACAAACATTACATATATGTTCAAGTGTCTTAAATGCAATGGTGCAAGTGTCATCGTCGTGCTTCTACAATTCACATGTCTAAATGATCATTTATCCAATGCATATGTTCATATAGGATTTTAAATCGTTTATGCAATGAATATGTTCATGTGATAATACCAATGAATATGGATAGGGATGTTACACTTATTGTGCTTTTCATCAAAGAATGGGTCACAACATTGATGACTACTAATGATTGAGGCTTAAGATTCAAGATCTTACTGAGAATAAGACAATTATTCCACCTAACTATGGGAAGCCTAGTATTTGAGGAAACCCTCTCCCAAACTATCATAATGTTCCTCCCTTAAGCTAAGGGACATTTATGATAGATTTTGGAATTCCTAAATAAGTTGTTATGGCCACTATAGAGGAGGTTGCAAATGAGGCTTTAATAGTTTGCACTATCAATCCGTGGGAAAGCTCAGATGAGAAGACAGAGCTAATTGGAATGATTCAAATATGAGAGGAGAGCGATAGGGAGAAGGAGGTTGAGCAAGTGAGCCACGTGACTTACAGCGGGAAGTACTATCCTGATAGAGAATCTCTAAAGGAACTAAGGTTGGAGAAAGGTGTAGACGAACTTGTTGCAAAAGGGAAAGAGGAAAACAACAATATAGTAAAGCAATTAAAGAAGATGTCTACTCATATCAGTGGATGGGAGTTGCTTATCAATTCTTAAGACCATAAGAAGGCTATTGTAGAGGCTCCATCCAACTTGATTATTTCCAATGAAGCTACTCTGAAGGACATTGTTGTATTGGTGACTCACACAGGCAAAATTGCTTTTTTAGATGTGGATTTGCACCAAGAAAAAAAATCATAATTTGTTCTTGTTTATCTGAACTGAGGTGAAGGGAAGGTGTGCACCCTGTGTGATGGTAGATGATGGTTATAGGATTCATATCTATCCTGTAAAATTTTTACATAAGTTTGGGTTATCTACGAAAGACTTTGAGGCTCTTGATAGTGTTATTTAGCCTATGATGGTAATAGAAGGCTAGCTGCAAGTGTATTCAAGACTATGGTGAAGATAAATATAGTTGAGGTTATGATGGAGTTCATAGTCCTAGACATTTCGATTACTTTCTTGCTTTTATTGGAAAGGCTATGGCATCATCCTCTCAATGGTGTGCCCTCCACCATTCACCAGAAGGTCAAGATTCCTTACAGGGGTGAAATTATGATCATTTGTGTAAAAGTTAGGGAAATTGTGTCAGCATTAAGTATGGCAATTCCAAATCTTTAAGGGTTTCAAGTTGTCAGACTTTCAGACAAATGGGTTGATTTAAAGGTAATGGGGATTATGAAGAGTATGAACTTCCTTTCGGGGCAGGAGTTAGGGAAGAATTCCACTGTCATATTAGAGTTCCCAAAGATTCCTACCTAGACCAATAGGAAAGTGTTGGGGTATACCATGATGAAGTGTCAAAGCAAAAAGTAAGAGATTTATGAAGGCCATTGTCAAACTTCTTTGAGAAAGAAGGCAAAGTTCTCAGAAAAATGGAGCATGAAACCATTTAGAGTGAGAAGTCATTGAGCAATGACATGGATGAACTTTAGAAAGCCTTTTTCTAGCTAGATATTGGTAAATTCAGGTATGATGATTATTGAGACCCATCGAAGGAAGAGGATGGTGAGAAGAAAAAGAAGAAGTAGGGAAAATAAGTCACTAGGATAATGGATGGTTAAGACCTAGGTCAACATAGGTTCGATGTCGTCCTCATTCTATGTGGCCATGGAAGGACACAAAGAAGGCCATTGATGAACAGAAGGAGCAATATGCCCTAGAGCAGAACTTTTGGGCCACTAAGGAAGATCATGTAGAGAAATGGTACAACTTGCTAAAGTGGAATGCATCATATATGGTCTTAAAATGGGAGTACACTAGGCCTTTCAAATTAACTGAAGCTTCTTATATGGAGATAAAGTTAGACGACATTGAGAGCATGATTATGAACTCCATTGAGGAAGTAGGCAGTAAGGAATAAAAGAATTTTATGGCCAAAATAAGCCTACCTTGGTAAGGGGGAAACACTGTGGGGAGCATTTATGAAGATTAAGCTAAAAGATGATTAAATGAAATAAAGTTTTGAAGGGGTCGTCAAGGTTGTTATCAAAATATATGATGAGAAAGAGATAGATCCTATTCAAAATGTTAATCTTGAGGTTCTAACTAATGGAATGAAGGATTAAAAAAAGGAAAATGCTCAGACAGAGGAAGCTTTAGTCAACTAACTAGACAAAGAGAACTTGTTTATTCTTGTTTATAGTACTGATGTTCTTGTTTTTAGTCTCTTTGAGGATGAAGATCTAGTTCTTTCTAAGTTTAAAATAATGAATGATGAGTTTCCTTACTTATGTGATGTGTTTTCTAATCGTAGTATGCATAACATCCATCATTTCATGAGCATATTTAACATTAATTTTGTGCATACTACTGTATTTAACCTTAGTACATAAAAAATCCAAAGATCTTGCTCATTACTAGTGATGTCACACCAGAGGAATGAAGCAAATTCAAATAGCTGCTCAAGAAATACTAGAGAGCTTTTGCCTAGATGTACAAGGACATGCTAGGGGTCCATAGGAGAATTGCAAAACACAAAATCTTGACCTACCCATATATGAGCCCAATGAAATAGAAACTATGAAAGACGACACCTAAATGGGCCCAGTTGGTCAAAGAAGAAGTAACAAAGTAGTTGAATGCCAAGTTCTTAGAGGCGGTAGACTACTTGGAATGGTTAGCCAACATAGTGCCAGTACCAAGAAGGAAGGAATGGTAAGGATGTGTGTCAATTACAGGGATCTGAGCAAAGTGTGCCTAAAGGACAATTTTCCTTTACCACATATAGATGTGCTAGTTGATAGTATCATAACCTGTGTCATGTATTCCTTCATGGATGGATTCTATGGGTATAACCAGATTCTCATGGCCATCACATATAAGATGAAGACAACTTTTATCATAGAATGAGGGATGTATAACTACAAGGTGATGTCGTTTGGGTTAAAGAATGCAAGATCAACCTGCTACATGACTTGATCCACAGAGAGGTAATGGTGTATGTGAATGATATGATAGTGAAGTCAGAGACTAAGGAAGGGCACTTTGAGGCTTTGAAAAAGTTTTTAAAGAGAGTTGATGAAAATAATCTAAGGTTGAATCCTAAGAAGTGCATGTTCAGGGCTACCTTCGATAATCTACTAGGACATGCAGTCAGTGAGAAGGGAATCAAAGTGGATTCCGATAAGGTAAAGGCTACTTAAGAAATGCTTGCACCTAAGATAGAGAAAGAGGTATGAGGTTGTTGGAACATTTATAGTACATCAGTCGATTCATAATAAGGTTAACCCTCATTTGTGAACCCATTTTCAAATTGCTAAGAAAGAATCAGCCGATGGATTGGAATAAGTAGTGTCAAAAAGCCTTTGAAAAGATAAAAGAGTATTTGACTAACCTACCAATATTGAAACTACTAAGAACCAAAAGACCTTTAACTTTGCATCTGATAGTGGGGATAGTTTTACAGGTATAATGTTGGCTCAAAAGATGAAGTAGGGAGTAAGCACATAGTATATTACCTCAACAAGAAGTTGTTATCTTATGAAGAGAAATACAATCAGGTGGAGAAGGCCTATCTGGCGCTTGTCTTGGCAATGAAAAAGCTGAGGCATTACTTTCAGTCATACTCAGTGGAGGTCAAGGACATGTTGAGAAAATAGAGGGTGATCCATCATAAATCATCACCTTACAGATCATAAGCTAATAGAGTGGTGGAAGAGGCAAATAAAAATGTCAAGAACATCATTGCCAAAATGGTTGGGGCATACAAAGACTGGTATAAGCTAACAGAGTCGTGACTCACCAAATTACAAATTTTTTTTAGATACTGAATCATAAGATTAGACATTTTGGTGCTTAGAGTTTTGCATCAAGGCACATGGTCCACAGGTCATCGGCTAAATTCAATCTCTCTCTCTCCTTTTGTCATGTACATACATTTAGATAGGAACTAGTTATAGTCACTAGTCTTGAACATTTGTTAACATATAGGTACATTAAATACATGTTGCATTATGTGTGTATGATGATTAAACCTTTATGCATATGTATTTTGGACATTAATGTTATGAGTTTTGTAAATGAAAATGGTCATTACAGCTTTTGGTATTAGACCAGGGATAGGTTCCATAAGGACATGCATATGAACATGACATGGCTTTTGCATTATTATGCATTATCATATGACATAGTGTTATATAGCTATAGGGCATTAGTATAGGGTAATCATGGTAGTACCCAAGGCTCACCAAGGAGAGAGGAGTTAGTCGATTTGCATTCCATAAAAGCATCATGCCGACCATTGAGAGATCAAATTGCTGATAGAGTTAGATCTCTTGCACATTCTCATGCCCAACACATATCTCATGGTCAACCACAACATAGAATTAGTGAACCAATAGCACAGGGTCCAAAAATTCAAAAAGAGAGAAGGTATGACAAATTAAGAAAATAAGATGTTGTTGACTTCAGTGGTACCACAGATCCATCAGTGGTAGAGACATGACTAAAGAGAATATATAGAGTTCTGAATTTGATGAAACACACACCAAAAAAAAAGTTTGATTAAGCAGTGTTGTTATTACAGTGGGATACATATTATTAATGGGAAACCATTCCAGGGAGTGATGCCCAACCTCCAGTGCTTACATAGGATGATTTAGAACATGAACAACACTTAAGGATCATGTTGCAAATTTTAAGAGAAAAATAGCTATTTGCTAAATTAAGCAAGTGTGAGTTCTGAATTGACCATATGGTATTTTGAGGACATATAGTTTCTTAAAAGAGCATAGAGGTGGATCCAAACAAAACTAAAACAATAATAAAATGAGAAACCCTAAAGAATGTTGTAGAAGTCTGAAGTTTCTTAGGACTAGCTGGGTATTATCGTCGATTTGTTAAGGGGTTTTCACTTATAGCTACTCCTTTGGCTAAGTTACTTCAAAAAAAGTACCATTTCAGTGGTCTAAAGAATGTCAAAAGAGTTTTGATTAATTAAAAGATAGATTGACATTAACTCCAGTGTTAGCCATTCCTACTGGTAATGGAGGATTTGTAGAATATAATGATGCCTTTCATTAAGGTTTGGGATGTGTTCTAATGAAGCATGATAAGGTAATTGCATATGCATCTAGATAACTGAAACCTTATGAATTATCTTATCTAGTACATGACCTAGAACTTATTGCCATTGTGTTTGCTTTGAAAATATGTAGACACTACTTGTATGGAGAAACTTTTTAGATATTTACATATAAAAAAAGCTTGAAGTATTTGATGAGCCAAACAAAATTAAACATGAGGCAGATGCAATGGTTAGAACTGCTAAACGATTATGATTGTACCATTGAGTATCACCTAGGGAAGGCAAATGTGGTTGTTGATGCTTTGAGCAGGAAATCAAGAAGTGGTGTAGCTCATTTACAAGTATTTTCATTGTCTTATTTAGTTCAATTACAACCTATGAATATAGAACTAAACATACAAAAGAATGGGGTATTGATTGCTACTTTTCAAGTGAGACCAATATTGCATGATCAAATTAAAGAAGCACAGGGCACAGATCCAAAGTTACATAGAATGATTGAAATGGTAAAACATGGGAGACATATAGATTTTTATATTCGAAATGATGCCTTAATGTTGGGTTCTCATATTTGTCTGCCTAACATTGATAACTTGCAAAGAAAAATCCTAGAAGAAGCACATAATGCTCCATATGTCATGCATCCAGGAATGATGAAGATGTATAATACCCTGCGATCTTATTTTTGGTGGCCTAGATGAAGAAAGATATAGCAATCTATGTTTCAACATGTTTGACTTATTAGCAGATTCAAATGGAACATTAAGCACCAGCTAAAAAATTGAAACCATTAATGATTCTAGTATGGAAATTGGAATGAATAACCACGGACTTTGTATATAGGTTACCAAAGACTTTGAAAAAAAATGATGTTATATGGGTGATCATTGATAAACTAACTAAGTCAGCTCACCTTTTTTCCTATTCGATGGGGTAGTTCACTTAAGAACTTAGCTAATAAATATGTTGATGAAATTGTCAGATTACAAGATGTTTCGGTGACCATTGTATTAGATAGAGATCCACAATTTACATCTTGATTTTAGGTCAGTTTGCAACAAGCTTTGGGTACCAAGTTGAGTTTTAGTACCGCTTTTCATCCTCAGACATATGGGCAATCAGAAAGGACAATTCAGACACTTAAAGACATGTTTCGAGCTTGTGTGATAGAGTTTAAAGGTGCATGGGATGAATATATTGCCTTGTTTAAATTTGCTTATAATAATCATTATCACAATAGTATACAAATGGCACCATATGAAGCACTATATAGAAGAAAATGTTGAAGTCCTATCTACTGGGATGAAGAATGGATGCGTGTTTTAGAAGGGCCAGAACTAGTGCAAGACACTATAAACAAGGTAAAGGTAATAAAAAGCAAACTTAAAGCAACACAAGATAGGCAAAAGAGCTATGCAAACCAACACAGAAGATAAATGGAATATGAGGTAGGAGACAAAGTGCCCCTTCAAGTTTCACCATGGAAAGGAATAATTTGATTTGGCAAGAAGGGGAAATTGAGTCCTTGATACATCAGTGCCTATGAGATCCTAGAAAGAATCGATCTATTGGCTTATAGGCTAGCACTACCACTTGAGATGGCTTAGATTTATGACGTATTCCATGTGAATATGCTAAGAAAGTATCGATATGATCCTACACATATACTTAGGCATCCAACAATAACAATTGCAGATGATGTAAGTTACATTGAAGAACTAGTGAAAATCATTCCTTATAAGACAAAATACTTACGAAATCAAGAAATCCCTTTAGTTAAGGTGTTATAGAGAAACCACTCACAAGAAGAGGCTATATGCGAAATCAAAGAAAACATGAAATGGCAATATCTACATTTGTTTACAGGTATTGAATTTCGAGGACGAAATTCTTTATAAGAGGGGAAGAAATGTAACATCCTCACACATATTCATTGGAATTATCACATTAACATATTAATTGCATAAATGATTTGAAATCTCACATGAACATTTGCATTGGATAAATGATCATTTACACACGTGAATCGGATAAGCACGACAATGACACATGCACCCTAGCATTTGGGACACTTGAACATATATGTAATGTTTGTATAGTTGCATGGCAAATTGTCTTACGTTGCGTGCATGTTATAGCATCATAAATAATGGTGTTATAGAGCTTATTTAAAAGTATAAGGAGCATCTAGGGATTAGGAGATGGATGGAGGTGCTTAAGGAGTGAAGAAGAGGGACTAAAAGTGGAAAGTAAACTTCTAATCAATGAGAATGCAACACCATGATTTTGTCGTGTTACAATTGGTTTACAAGTGGAATTTTTTACCCTTTA